>JAVTVY010018432.1:0-72176 GCA_036873755.1 Hanleya hanleyi
ATTTTAACATTACAAGCGTCTAGTCCGTCATTCATAATCCAGCCGTCGTCCATTAGAGAATATCCCGCGTCCATAATCCAAAGACCTATTCCATTTTCCATATAACAGTATTAGCACCAAATTCAAAAAGACAATCATAGTATACATAAACATAGGCTTGTTTCCTGCAAAGAGAGAAGCGGTCAACAGTTTTCAATGATGCCGGCAAGACATCATGATGTTCCAAAAATATCAAATCCGTATCGCTGATCAGTATTCTTAATCCATAATATTTGTTGTAAAGTCGTCATCTAAAGAATGATGTATCTCAGTCACGCTTTGATTGTGGCTGTTCATATGAATACCATGAGGATTTTGAAGTACATGGGCTCATACGGCCCCTAGCCCCGGGTTAAGCGGAATTAGACACATGTTACCAAACGTAGCCCCATAGATCTTGCACGCTACGTTCGTATTTTGCTATCAGCATGCGATATGTATCGCCAAATTTGAGAAACTTTGAGTGGAGGCGCTTGGTAGAATAGCCCTGTTTTATAAGTTTCTGCAACAGTGTTTTGTGACGTTGATTAAAGTCATCACATTTAACACAGGATCTAGCAAATGCTACTAAGCGAGATATGTATACGCCATATGCAGGTCCCACTGGAATATTACTATCCAGAAAGGGATAGTTTACGATGTCGAAATTGTAATCATCTCTTTTGTCATAAAGTCGACGAGAGAGAATGCCCGCTTCATTTTTATAGAGATAGAGATCTAAATAAGATGTGCCTGTGGGGCTATCTGTAGTTTCCTTCAAATCCAATGAAGGTGGATATATATCCTTCACTGCGTCATTTATATAGCGATTATCCACAGCGAGAAGATCGTCTATATAGCGTTTGGTGAATGAGAAGGAACGGGCTTTGAATGGATCGGTTTTGAAGCGCCTGCATATAGTCATATTCATAAGAGAACGGATACAGGTCAGCCAACAGGGGTGCACAATTAGTACCCATTGGAATACCTATATGCTGCTGATATATTGTGTTGCCAAATTTCACATAGATATTTTTAATGAGAAATTCAAGCAACTCTATAAACAAAGAAACATCCATGAATGATATCTCTTGTATGTAGTCGAGCTAAAGAATGCTTTATGGCTTCCGACATTAATATATCTACGATCACTTTTCTTGAACACAGATACTATTAATGAACTTAGACGGTCAATAAGGTCCTGATGAGGGATTGTAGTATAGAGAGTCGAGAAATCCCATGTGGATACATGTCTGTACAGTATGTGACCTTTAGCATCAAGTTCTTCCGTAAGACATTTTGAGTTTTTCAATATCCACATACATTCAACGCCGGAGTTCTTAGAAATAGTGGCGCAATACCTTTCCCAAAATGCTTTTACCTCCTGAAGGGCCCTCGTCAATAGGGTTGAAAGAAGCTTGGTGGTGCAGCTTCTAGAACCAGCTATGAATCTAGCTTTGTATGGTGATTTATGCATTTGGGAGTCCAGTATATTTTTGGTATGTCGTTATGATTGGTTGGAAGACAAATACCTCTTTCCTTGAGAAACTTTTTGTGATTGTTAAATAAATCTTCCAGAGTAAATGCAGTTTGGGAGTAAGTAGACGTATTTGATGAAGATATGTCTACACTCAATTCTTCAACCAGCACCTGGTAATAGTAATATTTACATATGAATATTATATTATTCGGAGCTTTGTCTGCTGGGACTATGCCGAATTTACTCTGGAGATTTGCTAGAACTTCTTGCGAATTGAGGTTTCTCAGTACTTGTTTTGCTAGGGGAAGAGAACTTCTGTCAATATGGCGGATTGTTTCAACGACCTTGCTCTTGGTGAGGTCCAGCCAATCAGCGAGTACTGTAGGAGGTGTTCGTTGTACACGTATTCATCGTTGTGAAGATATTCGAAGTTTAGCAAAATTAATTTGTAAAATGAGCCTTCTTTTTAAAATGGCTATTTCCAATACAGTGTTCCACTTATCGTAAAATGCATCATTATTGTCGATAGAAGACAACTCCAACAGGAAATCCGTGACTCAGCTTTATAAGTTTTGGTCTAGTTCAAATTCTATTGACTTTTAATGAACAATTTCATCATAAAATCGAGCAACTCCCAGTGTTAAACTTTAAAGTTGAATTAAAAACAAACTAATATAATTGTCGTAATCCCGAGACACTCTTAAGGAGTACATAGTGTATCAAACAATCACACCAAATTTCAGGTCTCTGGGATGAATAATTAGGTGAAAAAAAGAATAGCAGAAATCGATCGAAAGAGAAAAGGGTGCTTAGGTAGTATCGATTTTTGCAATTGACGCTCAAATTTTATACTGAATTTTTTTTTTTTTTTCAACAGAACATCAAAGTCAAGTATTGAGAGATAATGATATCAACAATGATAGTTTGGTATAGTTCCAAAACAATGTTTTAATCCGATTTTCAAGTACAGAAATTATTGAAACTCGTTCCACGTGCTTGTTTCACGCCTTGACGGTCACCACTCGACGGATTGTCCTGGTGAACTATGAGTGGATGTCATAGCCCTTGTGTATACTGATCACACTGATTTCAACCATTCATTCACTGATCACATAAAGTGCTAAACGATTTCTGACGATGCCTAAATGCAAACCCAGAGAGGTTTTAGCCTCTCGTGTTTTACTTTAGTTTAATCATTAGACGTAAAAAATACTGTATATATATTTTTTGTATAGCTAACTGGATTAGGTGTAGCATGTCGTCAGTTTGACAAAGAAATAAACGATGATGGTCTGTCGAAATTTCTACGAATATGTTTTAGATAATTAGCCTATAGGAAACCGGAAAGGTAGGGCCTAGATAATATTTCTTCCGCCGACTCACGCTTTGTGGCACATCATACAATTTATGCAAGCAGGCGATTTCCTGGTTAGGCATAGCCAGTTACCTCTGCAATACACAAACGACCAATAGGTTAATCGGCTGTCATCGGGGGCACAATAATCTGTTTAATTTTCACACCTCTGTAACTAATCGAGACAGCGAACTCAGGAAAATAGATTCAAACCTAAAATTGCGCTATTTAGAATTTAGAATTCTCAAATTTAATTGTTCAACAGAAAGATGATCTAATTTTGGAATATAGAATTTGGATTATAAAAAATGGCCGTATTCTTCAGTCAGGAGGGCTCAGCATCCTTAAAGAATATGGATCATATCAACTTGGCATAAAAAATAATGCCCATAGTACCTGGGAAATAATTCTTTACCCCAATTGCATAATGAGGTGTCCGGTTTGACCGATTTTTTTTCCTCAGTACGTTGCGTTTATAAACTGAAAAAATAATTTGCCCTGTTTACGTGAAAAGTTATTAGCTTGGAAGAGAAAATACTGAATTTTCGTATTCTGAATTTTCACCAAGAAAAGAAAGGTCAACAAAATATAACGATTGTTATCAAATTTATTTGTTGTTTTTTTAGGTTTTGGTGATATTCTTAGAGGGAATTCCCTTCAAATGTAAAATATGACACCTTTAACCAAAACGAGTCAAAGATATCAAAATTCGATAGGTTTGGTCATAAATCATATTAAAAACTGAACTCGCTTTGGTGAAATTTGTTTCGCAATATAAAAATTGTCAAAATGATTCAGTGTAATATCAAGGCCGGTTATGAATGGCGAAAAATTCCTCGTTCACAGAAATTACTGCTACACTCCAACGTGTCAGAGGTGACGCTTTTCTTTCCCAAGTGATTATGCTTGTGCCAATATGTTTTTTTCTGAGTGTCGTTACTTCCTCAATTATCAATTGTTGCACCCTTCCTGGGCTTTTGGCACACATTCGCAATTTTCAAATATATTAATATAACTAATTATTGTTGGTAAATAGCTGGTTCGTTCATAAGAATATATACCGGGTATGGTAATTGCATGAACCCGCAATTCTAATTAGATTGGCCTCGACTGGCTGAAAGGAGTTGAGGAATACCGGAACATTACGTCACAATATAGCGGCCGGATTGAAGTGGGACAATAGACCAGAAGAGGGTGACGCTGATGGGAAAATTCCATCTAAAGCGAACACCTTTTTTTGTAAATAGTGAAACTCGCTTTCCTGATAGTTGTTAAATCTTACCTCATGGAATTTCAAAATATTTTCCATCTAAAGTGATATCCTGTGTACCAACATTTGACAAAGTTCAAAACTGTTCTTAAACCGTAATTTTTCCGAATATTTTAAGATAATCGAAAGTTTTCTGTACAATCTTGTTACACTAACAACAATTCCATCAGATGTCCACGATGCTCATCCATTAGCATCATATGAGTTATTTGCTCGAGCTCGTCATCACAACTCCCGATCTAGCGTATCTAATTCTGCTTAAGCCGGTCTTAAGGACCGTGTGGATACTTCATAGTCTCCACATGAGCAGCCACAAGAAAAGCGCGGCCGAGGTACCGTACTAAGCTTACTTCCGAGAATCCACCGTATTGACGAGTCTGAATGTCAGGTGCCAAGGGAAGCATTCTGGTAGAGTCATATGGTTGCTTTTAGTCGTCAGACGTCGTGAATTGTTCTCACCTCTTGCATATCGCCCCAAGCCTTACCCCGAGGAGTCTGTTGAGAGTTCGCACAAGTCAAGAGATATTCAGAATCGTTTCAGAAATTCTCAAATGCTTCTGATGATATAGCAAAAATAACACGCAACCTGTCAGAAAAATATGCGGAATCTTATATTCTACATTATTATTACCTCTATTTGGCTCATTTTTACAGAATTTTCCGCTCCCATATATTAATAACACGTTATCCAAAATTATCTTTATGGCTGACATTGAATTATCTGTCTATAGATCATTGACCGTTTAATAGCCAATAACCGCAACGCTCACGATGTAAAGGACAGAAATAACTATACTGAATACTGAAGTGATCGTAAATCTAACTTGGAGACATCAATTGGCACAACTGATCCGATGTGTTAATGTTCGAGGTTCCATCATGGTATAAATATTTGGATTTTCACTGAGCTAACTCCATAATAAATCACTCGATGTCCATGATTCGTTTGTGGCGTCCGATCCGACGATATCATCCAGCAGAAATTTTGAAGAAAAATGACGGAAACATGACATTTCTGGCACCCCACGTGACCACCATCTTGAATTTACCCATGATCCTATATTGCGGTGTTATGCAAATTGGCTGAAAACGACCCCTCAATTTTCTGTCGTTCCGGAGATAGCGCAGAAAGTTTGGTAGCGGGACATTTTGGCTCCCGCAGGCCTGGTAGGGTTAACAATATTTCAGCTATAGCGACGATCAAACAAAATTATTCCAACAAAAACAAGTTAATAACCCAGCAATCCAAAATACAATGTACATACATTAAAATTTATACAACAAACCCATTCTCTCAAATAACCTAAAATACAGTCCTTTTACCCGAATAAAAAGATCTTCTAAAGTAGCTGCATGACGAAAAGAATCTCTTACAATCTTAAAATTTATACAATCGATCAGTATATGTTTCACTGTGAGATCTTCCTGACATGAAATGCACCTTGGGTTGGTTCCGTTTTTAGTAAATGTTCGTGAGTTAAGCGTGTATGGCCGATTTTACATCGCATGATCATGGCTTGATCGAAACGTTTCTGGCTGCTCAGACGAGCATATCCTACAGCTTTTTGAAACTCATGAAGATTTTAGTTATATACATCATCTCATAGAGATTGAAACAGCTTTCTCACATAAGCACAGATAGACGGTCTGAAATCGCTATGTTGAAGGTGTAATAATTGAGGATATAGCGGCAAAAGCCGAAACAAGACAAGAAGAAATATCTGAGAAGGACCTTGGTGCCTTCAGTAGTATCTCGTTTACGGGTTTCTAATTCATCTATCCATCCATTGTCCAAAGGGTATGCTTATCTATATGCTGACAATAGTAGTTTCACTATTTGGATGAGTGATGTTTAACCTGGTTCGATATACCGTCTTATATGTAAGCTTATCGGAGGTGTGCATCAAACATAAAAACAACAAAATTATCCAGATTGGATGGATAAGAGAATGGATTACTCGTCCATTTGAGTGATGTACATTCCAATGAAATTGATTGGATTTGTTGTGTTTTCTCTTAGTTACTCTGTACGGATGCGATAAAGCTGCACGTTTAGAGTTCTCGCATGCTAGCTTGATTTTTCAATAACATACTTCCAGCTTCATGTACTATTAGTGTGCCTCATATTTCGTTAAGGCAATCGTGACCCCGGAACTCCAATGCATTCAAATGTAACGTCAGTACGTTAAAATTCAATTTCAATATATTAAAAACCGCATTTACTCCATTTTCAATGTACTGAAACTCATCTAATGAAACGAGGTTTTTGTTGCTGGATTGCCAACCAGCTTTTCGCCAGCGTGATCAACGAGGCCGGACTGATAGGGCGGCCCTTGTCTGATCGGAAGGCCCTATCTCACACTTAATTTGTGCATCTGCACACGCACCAAAGTTTCCTGATCGGGGCGACCGAGGGAATCGAGAGGGAGAACGGATCAATATAAATTTTGGATGTGTTACTGCGGATTGATTTCTCTAAATATTTATCATCAATTCATCCTCGATAGTCGGATGGATTTCTGTGTGAACAGCTATACAAGTCAAGGTGACCGAACTTCATATAGGACATATTGAACTCTATTTAACTAAAGCGGAATGCGAGATGAATATATGTCGCCGCGTTGACCTCGTGCGGCATTTGAAGAGGGGATATTAAACAATGCTGACTAATAATACTAACTATCCAGATGCGAATTTCAGGGCCACAGCAACTTTTTGCTCTCCTGCACGTGTATTGATATATACTGGCTTTTGGATTGATCGACTTTTTTAATACATTGCTGTTGAATTGTTTTGCTGAAATTACATTACATTGAAATTGGAATGTTTTTAATTGGTAGAATTTTAATACATTGATATTGTATTTTCCATACACTTTCCATTATGAGTGGTGTATTATAAATGTATTGGAACTACAATTTGGGTACATTGCTTTCAACACAACGAATGTTGGGAGGAATGGCCTACCAGAGATAACTACTATTGCTGAATATTCAAATCCGATAACAGATTCATCCAAGTAAACACCCTCAATTCGCCTACCTTCATCACGCAAAATTGCACAATGTGCCACAATGATTGGTGTAGTGATTCTCGAGCTACAGAAAGTTTCTATATTTTCAGAACCCACTTGATAAATACCTCATTTGAGGTGTTGCATGTAATACTTGCGGATAATATACACCAGTAATATTCCAATATATAATTGTATGTGCGCCCGCTCGAAAATGCTTCAAAGTCCGTTTATACAGTCGCAATTCTTGAATGGAAACTGTGTATTTGTCATTGTACATTGCCATGATCTGCGTCAACGTGGTGACCCACAAGCAAACAAAACCCTCGACCAGACCGAATAGAGGCGGATAGAAGGCAGATAGCCAACCGTTAACATATATTAGTTATTTCTCCCGTTATTTTCCTCTTCTGCTGGATAGACCGGGGGCAAATTCCTTTAACCCTATCTGGCCTGGGCGATTTGGGGTGTATCGCAGCCTGGGGGAGGGGGGGGGGCGGAAAGTGCCCCCCTCTGTGTCCCTCCCCCTATATATTTTTTCTACCACTGAGGCTTAGCACACAGTATCTTTGGTTCAAGCTCTATCGAGAAATGTAAAAAAATCCAAGATGGCCGCCATGATGACGTCACAGTGACGTCATCTTCTCGGAAGCCATTGTTTGACCTTTTTGGGGTGGATTTTTCGAAATTTTCATTTTTCCGATTTTTCTCTCGAACAAAATCAAAGAAAATATAGAATAATTAGTTTTGCATAAATAAAATACTTTCAAGGCCTTTTAGGCAAGGGAAATGTGAAGAAATGGAGCGAAAAGATTTTTAAAAAACACGACTTTCGCGGATACCACATGGCCGGGGGTATATGAAAATAGGCTCAAAATGACCCCAATAAGGTAAGCTTAAAAGTCACCAAGTTTCAGCCTCCTCGGTTTTGTCGTTTCGGAGTAGCAGAAAAAAGTTCACTAGGTGGGGCACTTTCCGCCTCCCCTCCCTGGGTAACGATTAAATCAATGATGTAGAAAATAGTCTCCGAAAGCTCCTTTGATATATATACGTATATATAAAGTCTTCCCCCTTGTCGCAATAACTACGATAAAGATGATTATCTGTTCATCTGTGACAAAGCAAAAAAGACACGAATCTAAACTGCGGACAAAATTTTGGAAAAAAACTATTTCTATGAAGAACGATGTCAGCTTGCAACATCCTCTCTAAAATTTCAACATGCAATCCTAATATACGTAGATACAAACATAGCTTGCTTGCCTATTGCTAGAAAAGAAACTTTAAAATTGACATATACATATTTGTCTTCATTTACTGAAGTGGATATGACTTTTCCGTCGGCGTCGATATTTGGCCCTACGTAACTGTGCATATGGGATACATGAAGTGAAAGGAATCAATCAAGCAGATTGACAACCTTGTATAATAATTCTTGAGAACAGCATTAGGGTATTGATAGACATTGTGATGAACATAGAATGAAATGTGTCACGATCACGTTACAATATGGTGGAATGTTATTGGAATATAAACGTACTTATTTGAGAGCTGTCAATATTATAGATGACATTCGTCTATTTGGGTATGAAAGAGATCCAGAATATAATATAATTTAATAGGAACACTCGAGCACGTGTTAACCTTCGGACAGAAAGTGATGTGAAAATATATTAGGATTAGACAGATAAAATACATCATGATCTGGGAAACTGTTCCATGAGACCACGGCTTCCAGTCATTATATTTTACGGCGCCATCGTCTCCGCCGCTCAAACTTATTGATTTTGGTTCAGCACTATCCGTTCACCTAGAGCCTACTTAAGCTTTGGATAAGGGGATATGTGTCCGATTTAATTAAAGATTGAGTGCCGGTATATTCCGGATGTCTCAACAGACAACCCCACGAGTAAAGGGTTCTTTTTTTTGCGTAGCTTCGTCTTGGGTGGTATTATCAATACGTTTAGAGCTGCTCAATATTTGGCGCTTCTTCAAGTATGTGCAATAAATTGGCTTTCCACGATGATTTCCATAAGGTCAAATGTTCGGAAAGTACACCACGACTACGTCCTCTTCGGGGCAAGACAGAGTTAACAGAGGCAAAGGTATCATCCGCCGTTGAACCACTCGTGCCTTATGATGTAAATACAAAACGCATTTCGTAATGTGCGGTAACAGAGCGTTAACAATTGTAAGGATGACACAGTTAACTTCTCCTTTCTGGGTTGTAGTCATATTCCAGTGTACCCTAGAACATCTAGCGGAATTAATTAGAGTTGGACGATTTTGAACTACATGGTTAACCTTTTTATTCAATATAGCGTAGGTTTCGGTGTGTAATCACAGAAAACATAGCCATGCTTAATAACTTTAATTGATGTACTGGTATGATTGAATTACGCATAATTTGTTGATTCTTATAACATGACATGAAGTACCACGATCTATGCGGACTTAGTTGCTTATCTCTTTTTTCTTTGAAGTAGCGGGAACGCAACTTGGCTGGGTGGTGCTTAGTTCGTTCGTCGCGATAAAGCTGAAATATTGTTGAAAGCGACGTTACATTCTATTTACTCAATCACTCACTCACTGCTTATCTCATGATCAATCAGTCTGATTCGCTGCAACATCGGTTTAGCTGCCTTGCCCGAAATAGAGGAGAAGCCCGGTTCCAAATCAACCAAGCCAATAATGGGGCAGTTATAGAACAATTTGGAATGGAATTTGTACTTTCGGTTACAAGCACGAAATTTTCAGTTTTGGCCAAAAAATAACGAGGCATACATTCCGAAAGATAATAGATCTAGCTTGCGAGAATGAGGTCAGATAGGTTGCGTCCCGATGTTATATGAAAGAGCAGCTTTCAAAATAGCTCTTTGCAAAATGTCGTGCTTGTAACCGAAAGCGCAAAATTCCACTCCAATCTGTTCTAACCACTATTGGTTTGGCTGACTTGGAACCGGGATCGCGGTACTTGCAATTCATGTCATAAGAATCAATAAATTATGCGCAATACAACCATACCAGTACATCAAAATGCATGCCTGTGTTTTCTGTGGTTACACGCGGAAACCTGCGCTATAGCGAATAAGAAGGTTTACCTCGAATTCAAAATCGTCTCACTCAAATAAATGCATCTAGATGTTCTAGGGTACACTGAAATATGACGGGAATATGAAATTAATTGTGCCCACCTTACAATTGTATTATATATTTCCCGGTTTAACAATAACAATGTTTACGGTAGCTTCAAAAATTCAGTTTCTGGACAGCAACCGCTGCAGAATGCCGCTGAACAAAGTGCGTGCAGTAGAAAGCCACTAAAGACCGCTGCCAAAATACTATGTACCATAGAAATTCGCTGAAGAAGGCCGTTACAAAATTCAACTGCTGACAGAAAAGCCGCTGTAGAAGGCCACCGTCTCTGATTACCTACGCCCTGATCAACCCCTGCTGACCACCGTCTCCAATCTACGCCAGTACCTACACCCTGATCAACGCCTTTTGACCACCGTCTCTAATCCCTGCCATTACCTACGCCCTGATCAACGCCTGCTGACCACCGTCTCCAATCCACGCCAGCACTTAAGTCCTGATCAACGTCTGCTGACCACCGTCTCCAATTCACTAGAGGGTGTTAGTACCTACACCCTGTTCAAAGCCTAATGACCACCGTCTCCAAGCCATGCCAGTACCTACACCCTGATCAACGCCTGCTGACCACCGTCTCTAATCCCCGCCAGTACCTACGCCCTGATCAACGCCTGCTGACCACCGTTTCCAATCCCCGCCGGTACCTACACTCTGATCAACGCCTGCAGACCACCGTCTCCAATCCACGCCAGTACCTACGCCCTGATCAACGCCTGCTGACCACTGCTCGAATCCACACCAGTACCTACACCCTGATCAACGCCTGCTGAAAACCGTCTCAAATCTACGCCAGTATCTACGCCTTGGTCAGTGCCAGATTCTTCCTGTCTCATTCTCCGTTATTACCTCATTTGTCATGTTCATATACATATACCATTTTGTGAATTTTAGGCTACCCACGGCCCCAGTCCTCACTGGCTTGGTTTACTTCATAGTGAAAAGTAAAACCATAGAATTCATACAATGTTCATTCAATATTGCAGTTGTGAGTAGCTAAATTTGTTCTACCGCTCTTGGCCGAATGAGAAAGGCCGAGAGGATGTAAACCTTCACAGCCCCCCTGTATTTTATTAGCAAAATGAATAGGAGTTCGAACTACGGAGATGGCAATTTAATGTTTATGGAATCAAAAATTCCTTTTAGACGATAGCCAGATGTAACACGTGTAACAGACACATAATCAGGTTTCCTAAGAGAAAGATATTAACAGTAGCTTTCAGCGATGCATGCCAGGCCGCGTGATGTGCATGCTGCCTAACTCTGATTAATGGCGAGTATTCGTTGGCCCAAATAATTTTTAATTACGTCTTTGATTGTGCCCATCCCCTTTAAACGACATGGCGATGCAGAACCTTACCATTCACTCTTCCCTTTTCTTGCTACTGACCGCCCACTGAGCTGAATCAGAAACGGGTTACCTAGATTTGAGAAACTTGGGGAAAACACGAATTAATGGATACACGGGCAGGTGTCATCCTTGAACTAATAGAATAGATTATAAATATCATATAAACTATCGGAATATGTGGACCAGGTTGCAATCTAGGACGTTTGCCTGACCTTCTTAGATAGAAAGTGTGTGACTGTCCAGCTGGAACCCGATAAAACTGAAACTGATTGAAAAGCATTATCAATGCAAACTTTCTTCAGAGCTTAGTGGGACGATCTGTATATTCCTAGACAAAATAAGACAAGAGATTAATAGTACCACACATAATATTCCAAAAACTGTGAACATAGAAATTCCTTCATATGTAAGACAAAAGTATTACGGTATACTACATTGGGCATATAGGATGGTTTGGAAAATACTGTGGCTCTACAGTTTACTCGCCGCATCCACAGGTATGACTCACCTTGCCATTTATCTTTCGATAGATATTTGAATTAACTCATCAACCGTATTATCTTTGTGACAATGGACAGTATAATTTGAAGTTGTAATAATAATAATAGTTAGTTTCAGAATGCATTGTTTCGGTCGATATTCCTGGTGGGGTGAAGTCACGTCAGACAGCTAATGTGAACTACCATAAGAAACGAGCACGTCTTCCATATATCTATCCTTTAAGGGGTTTCGTTTACTGACATTTATAGACAAATCAGCATTCCTATCAATTGAGAAAGAATAATAAACTTAGTATATCGCTCAAAACTGTCGATAACAGCTGAAATGTCTGCTATCTGACGGCTTGAATATACTTGAAGTTCAGTCCACCTGCGCTTTGGATTCGAGGTTTGTTCACTATCGTTTAACCCTATCTGGCCTGGGCGACTTAGGGTGTACCGCAGCCTGGGAATGGGCGGAAGTGCCCCCCCCCCCAACGCCTATATATTTTCGCTATCGCTAAGCTAGAGGACTGAAACTTACCACACAGTATTTTTGGGTCAGGCTCTAAAAGAAAATGTAAAAATATCCAAGATCCCCGCCACGTCGACGTCACTGTGACGTCATTTTCAAAAAGAGCATTTTTGGACGATTTTTCGGACAGGATTTTCGAATTTTTCATTTTTTTTCGCAAAAACTGCATGATAAATTAGTAAATAATAATCTGATATGAAATAAAATAGGTTTTACCCACTTTTCTATACAGAAAAGCAACATTTTTGAAGAAATATGACGAAAACATCAATTTTCTTTGAATTTACACATGATCCTCTGCTCGGGGGGTCATGTAAATAGGCTCAAAATGACCCAAATATGATAATCGAAAAAGTCACAGAGTTTCAGCTCTCAATTTTTTGTCGTCCCGGAGATAGGAGCAAAAAGCCAACATAGGAGGGGAGGGTGGCGGAAAGTGCCCCTCCCCCCCCCCCCAGGCCAGGTAGGGTTAACATGCGAGTTTGGCACCAGAAATCGGCATGGTGAAGGGCCGATTCCTGTTTCTATTTACTATCACTACTACAAGTGCTAAGCCTATAAACAAAGAAAGAGATTGTTCACAACAGGTGAAATTTTGGCCGTTGATGATAGTTTTGACTGATATATTTAGTTCATTATTCATTCTCAGTTGATATCAACGCTCAATTGTCTATATATATATCGGTTTTCTGGGATATGTCGGGTGACTGTAGGAAGCTATAAAGCATTCTTTAGCTGTACTACATACACAAGATATCATTCATGGGATGTTTCTTTGTTGATAGAGTTGCTTGCATATCTCATTAAAAATATCTATGTGAAATTTGGCAACACAATATATCAACAGCATATAGGTATTCCAATGGGTACTAATTTTGCACACCTATTGGCTGACCCTTTTCTTTTCTCTTATGAATATGACTATATGCAGGCGCTTTCAAAAACCTATCCATTCAAAGCCTGTTCCTTCTCATTCACCAAACGCAATATAGACGATCCTCTTGCTGTGGATAATCGCTTTTTTTAATAACGCACTGAAGGATAAATATCCATCTTCATTGGGTTTGAAGGAAACTACATATAGCCCTATAGGCACTTCATATTTAGACCTATATCTCTATAAAAATGAAGCGGGCCTTCTCTCTCGTCGACTTGATGACGAAAGAAATGGTTTCAGTTTCGACATTGTAAACTATCTCTTCTGGACAGTAATATTCCAGTGGGACCTGCATACTGCGTATACATATCTCGCCTAGAAACATTTGCTAGATCCTGTGTTAAGTGTCACGGTTTTAATCAAAAGCACAAAACATTGTTGCAGAAACTTATAAAACAGGCTATACCACCAAATGCCTCCACTCAAAGTTTCTCAAAGTTGGCGATACATATCGCATGCTGATAGCAAAATACGAGCGTACCGTGGAAGATCTATGGGGTTACATTTCGTAACTTGTGTCTGATTCCGCTTAACCAGAGGCTAGGTCCGTATGAACCCATGTGCTTCAAGATCCCCATGGTGCTCATATGAACAGTCACAATCAAAGCGTGACTGAGATACATCATTCTGTAGATCACGACATTACAACGAATATTATGGATTAAGAATACTGATCAGGGAAACGGATTTGATGTTTTTGGAATATCATGATGTCTTTCCGGCATCATTGAAAATTGTTGACCACTTCTCTGTTACAGGTAACTAGCCTATGTTTATGTACACTATGATTGTCTCTTTGAATTTGGTGATAATAGTGTTATATGGAATATGGAATAGGTCTTTGGTATATGGACGCCGATAGTCTTTAATGGACGACGGCTGAATTATGAATGACGGACGTGACGCTTGCAATTCAATATCCACATGGTGCTCATATGAACAGTCACAATCGAAGCGTTACTGAGATACATCATTCTCTGGATGACGACTTCACAGCGAATATCATATGGATTAAGAATACTGATCAGCGATATAGATTTGATATTTTTGGAAAATCATGATATCTTTGCAGGCATCATTGAAAATTGTTGACCGCTTCTCTCTTGCATGAAATTAGCCTATTTTCATGTACACTATGATTGTCTTTTTCAATTTGGTGCTAATGCTGTTATATGGAATATGGAATAGATCCTTGAATGAACGACGGCTGGATTGTAAATGACGGGCCAGTCACTTGTAATAGATGCAAATATCTCAGAGCGATGATGTAAAATGATGAATTATGTGACTGCCAGTTGGAAAAAACAGCCCACGCGATAACCCTCACAAAGGTGTATCAGCCCATTTTACGAATGTCGGAAATGTGGATACACTTCCTACGTAAGCGCTGTATCAAAACAAATTCACGAAATTACGGAAACGCCGTCAACATTACCAAAAACTTATTTGTGCATTCCAAACAGTGACAAGTACATGTATCCACGTTAACTAAAATAATGTCACCACCATGAATAACATGACAGATTGATCCCATTAGCCGCCTACTGTCTAAATTCTAGATAGTATAAGTAACCTTATATTTGAAAAGTTATAGTTATAGTTATATCTCCGTGGTGACATAATAGTTTAATATTTTAGTGGCTATAGCTTTAGTTTACTGATAAACTATACAAGCTACTTCTGTGAACCTGTTGGCATATCCTCTGAGCATAGAATCATGGGTAAATTCAAAATGGCGGTGTTTTCCTTGCCATCTTCAAAACTATTGCCCTGCCTTTCATAAATGTGTCCTAAAAGATGTATTCTGCATAAGATTTTTAGTTTCTAATTTACTAATTCCTTTGTCCAATATTGTCTAATCAAGAAATTCGAAATGACGGAGCAGGAAATCTATGGAAAATCGTATTTTTAAACAGGGAAAAGTTCTTTCCACATGGATGCTGCAAGAAGATTAGAGTGGCTTGTGGGTAATTTTAAGAGGTGCCATTGTCCCAAACGGTATTGTTTTGATTACTCATCTCAACAGATTATGACACCTTGAAGATAACAATGATATAATTAATGACATATGCCATATGGCTTTTGGGCCAATTCCATGGAGGTAACACATAAATTGATGACGATGATGATGATGATGATGGTGAGTTTGTCATGTGCACACGTGATTTATTTGGAAAATATTTGCGGTTAGTCTGTTGAACCCAACTAAATTTAGGAATATGACGCAAGAATATGAGAAGCGGACACAAAAGCAATATCTCGGCAAAATTATATGAACCTGGAGATTTGGTTATTTGAATGACAACATAAAACCTCTCCCTGATAAAAATAAATCATTTCAATATACTAATTCTCTGTAATATGAACGTCTGTCAAAATTGATGTCAATGGTATAAATGGGATACGTCCAGGGATGCGGATTGCGACCAATGACTGTTCCTCATACAACATCTGGACTAAATTGACGGCGTGGTGCGCAATAAACTACCTTCATTATCACCACAAGACAGATACTACTGTCAAGCCAAACCAATGGAACACATTTTTCCCATTTTCACCACATTCTGTCTGTTTATAGCATCCTTGGATACTTTGAATAGAGTATGGCGCCACTGTGACGTCCTCTCTTGGATTTTTCACGTTTACTGGTAGAGCTTGACCACAAATATCCAGGAGAGAAATCAGAGCTCTTTTCCAGCATCCTGAATAAGTTTCAGGGTATTTGTGTAAAATTTGAATTTGTCACAGTTATCTTCAGGGCCAGAAACAATATTTTTTGGAAACCTTTCTTCCTTAAATGAAGTCTCCGGGTGGTCTGATCAACAAAGTGCTAACCACACTTCATACAAGAAACTTAAATCGATAATAACTGTTGACCACCTTTCTTTCAAGACACTTAAATCAATAATAACTAGCCAAGCTTGACAATAAAATCTAACAGAATACGCTTAGGTAATGATATTTTGGAAAATATATGTTTGAGACGGAGTTTGGAAGCATTTTTCCCTCTGAGAATGTGACGCTTGTATAAATCCGGATCAGTCTAAAAAGAACCTGGAATCCATTATTGCCAAAAAAGCTTCTGGTCCGGATAACTTACCAGTAAAGATTCTCAAGCTGACCTCTCATATTATCTGATCACCTTTCTGTAACATTATCAACAATTCCATAGAAAGCTCCATTTTTCCTGAAGACCTGCAGATCGCGAATATTACGCCAGTTCATAGTGTTCTTCCGGTACTGTCTGAGGTTTTTGAGAAGTGTATATGGCTGCCGAGCCACATGAAGCAGGTTTTCACAGTTAATGAATTTAACTCACTTTTAAACGAATGGATCGACTATGATTGCACATTATGTGGCGATCTATTATCTTTTTTTTTAGTTGCTAGGTTTCGCATTCAGACTCGTACTACTGTCTGTGATATGTTTTAAATAGTTCATACATTTGTCATCAAATTCTTAGATAATGCTCCTACAGTGAGTTAATATTATCTGGTATTTATATGTCCGAGTTTTTTATTTTAGAAAAACAAATTATCTTATAGTGTGTTTATATTACTTGGTATTTTTATATCATATGAACTAATTTTTGTATGCGTCTTAACTTTGTTATTAATGCGGCTACATTGTTTTACAGTCAGCAAAAGTAGCCCTCGGCTAATGTTTCATCGTTGTTAAAACCGACTGTAAATAAAGATTTGATTTGATTTTTGAAAAGTATTGGACATTTGACACTAGATTGGACTAGAGACATGAAGAAACACAAAAGTTAAGAAATAACAAAGAACTTGAAGGTTCAAAATAAATGAGTCACACAAGGAAGTGATTAAGGAATTCGATACAATTGTACATTGCAGTCACCGGGGCACAGTTGGATTGTAATTTTGACAAGGATTTGTGCCAGTGGACTCAAGTGAATGGGGGCGAACTGAACTGGACGAGAAACAGGGGAGCAACCAGCTCTTTTAGCACTGGACCCACATCTGACCATACTACAGGAGGTACGACAATCGTCAATATATTCCTCTGTCATTAATATATCTTTGTGACATCCAAAGATGGACTTCCCCACCTTCCTCGTCTATCTGAGTGGAAGGGTGTACGTTTATGATCACCTTATACTTAGCGCTAACCGCACATATGGAGGCTACAAGAAGCCTGATAACATGCCTGCTGAATACAAGTGCGCTTAATAGCAATTAGACTTGTCCATATAATATTGAATGACCCGACAGACTGCTTTAAAATATTGGATTTACTGAAGTAGTTATTGCGTTCACTCTACAAAGAACGCTATCATTTCGGCATAGTTGTTCACTGAGGCGATCTTCGGAAACCCGTTCCAAGGGAACAGCCAGTCGGCCCATCGGGCAGAACGGTTATGCCATCCAGAAATTTGCTATATAAAGACAGAATGTGTGTGTATGATTTGCTGACAATCTTAGCCTATTTTCGTGTATTTTTCTGTACGATAGAAAAAAACCATAGCCGTGCTCCATAAAACAAACTAGAAAAAGTTTGAAGCTGCTGGACACAGCTAGCACAGACTCGTTGCTCTCCTGAATCGTACTCGAGTCCCGAGACCGTTCCACTGGATCAATCCAGGATCTGAGAGTCACTTCGGAACGCGATCTAGCATAACACTTATTTTGAGTATTGACGTGATATATCTGAGAAATAATTTTTGTCATTTTTAGATTTCCATATTTGTTGCACATTTGAAATGCATTATAATTAATTATGTGTGATATTTTGCTTCCCTGGTATAAAATAACCGCAATGGTGAGTTAAAATTAATTCGAAAATTTGCTACGATATTTCAGGTGGCTATTACATCTATATGGAGACGAGCCTACCTGCCAGTGATCAAGACAGAGCACAGCTGATAAGCCCATTGATAAACTCGCATGTTCAACATACATGTTTCTTGTTTTGGTATCACATGCACGGTAGCACTATGGGAACCCTCACTGTATATACCATCGCAGATGGAATAAAACGTTCAATCTGGACAAGGCAAGGCAACCAAGGCGACCAATGGCTTGAGGCTGAGGTTCCTATATCAGCGCCACATGCCCCCAATATACAGGTACAGACGCAAGATCCGACATTCCTTATTTAGCCGTCGTCCACAAAACATTCGCAGAAAAAAATCGCCAAGAGAAAGCGGTCAAAAGTTTCAATGATGGAGGCCAGACATCAGATTTTGCTCGAATGACCTGTGGCACGTATGTGCAGACAGGGAATTGTTGTAAAAGGACATTGAAATGGACGTTTTTGTGGTCGAGGTGGACCATCCCTGGTCCGAATGGGCCGTTTGGGGCGTCATATTGAAGCACCCGTAGGGAAGAATCCGACTGGACTGGGGTATACTAAAAGTAGAGCTATGGCGCGCATGCACAGGCAGAGAATGACATGACATTTATCACTGACCTGCATTCTGTATTCTAATGAAATTCCAAGTCCTTTCCAGAATATAATGTGTCTTTGATGACACCCTTTGATTGTGGATGTTCAAGTGAACATAATACAAATGTAAAGCACATGATATTCAAACAGCCGTAGTACCGGGGTAAGCGGGACTAGACACTAGTTACGAAAGGAGCACTATAGATCACTATGCCGTCAGTGTAGGATATTTATCCCATAATTTGAGAGAATTAGAATAGTACATTTAGGATGTTAGTATAGTCACTTTTGACAACTTTGTGCAAAATGTCAAGCAACGCCACAGAACAGTATTGCAGAGTCTGGCATTTCAAACAGTCGACTGACTGACTGACTGACTGAGTTATCTGGTCCGATATTTGTAGATGAATCTAGTCTGCCGTGTAGTACGATGTGAACAAGGTGATTCATTGGTAAGATACATAAAACTAGACACAGCGGGACGATTTTAGGAGAAATTAAAATCCATTACACAACTTTCGACAAAAGCATTGCAAGCATAGGAAAAAAGGTGTATGTCCCATACTGAACGATATACGACCGTTTCTCACGTGGCTATATTTCAAAATTGACTTGTTCCAAATACAATTTGGACGGGGTGGATAGGTTAACGCACCGTAGGCCCCAAAGTCAATGGCTACAAACTAGAATTATTCGTGACTTTTGCATGGCACCTGTTATGTTATGTTGATATATGAGCTTGGTAACTCAACAGAAAGTTTCAGGAAGCGTATATCTTACCTCGTGCAATGGAAAATCCTCCAGAATTTTCAGAATCCACCAGAATCAATAGGCAGAGCCATTTTCTCGGCTAGAAACGCACACGCGGTTGAGTGCGGAGTCAGCGAAGCTATGAAGGCAACTCTCTCGAGCTCCTTCAGATCAACGCCGTATTTGGTGTGAGATAAAGTAAATAATCTGGCACCACTGATTCTTTGTCACACAACAAAGCGTCGATACAAAGTCTGTAAGTTATAAAACGACATTAAAACATTGTCGATGTACTGACATACAGAAATATCGTTTAAGCAAAAATGTGTGGCACAGCTTCGTATCATATATGTATATCGAATTGCTTCTGGGCCCCCTGATATGTCAGATGTATATACTAGTATTAATGAAACGAGGATTGTTTGGCAAAATAGAATGAAATTCAGCAGTTACAATAGTTTGAGGTGAGTAGTAGGAAGAGGGCCAATTCATTAGGATTGAGGGTGAGGATGTGGAGTCACGTGAAGTTACGTGGAGCTGACGTCACGGATGGCGTG
This sequence comes from Hanleya hanleyi, assembly GCA_036873755.1. Taxonomy (NCBI): domain Eukaryota; kingdom Metazoa; phylum Mollusca; class Polyplacophora; order Lepidopleurida; family Hanleyidae; genus Hanleya; species Hanleya hanleyi. Next base: position 20,304 of record JAVTVY010018432.1, read on the forward strand.
ACTTCCGCGTTTAAAGTCACATTCGGGTCAAAGGTCACGTCCGGTTGAAAGCTCACTTCCAGGTCGAGGTCATTTTCGATCACGTGACGCCCCAGCATATGTTATCTGCCCATAAATAAAACCAAAGATACGCTTCAATTACTTCAATGTTACACCCGATGGACAAATCACTCTTTTACGGTATGGAGTTTACGGTATGGAGTGTGGCACGTTATTTTTTCTGTTTTACGCTGTAGAATACAACGGGATGGGTCTCGAGGCCATGGGTTGAATTTCGCTTAAAAGTTCTCTGCGCACGCGCAGCGAATAGGCAGATTTGGGGTGCACGTTTTGGGGTCGAGGTGGACTATTCCTGGTCCGATTGAATGGTGTGAGGTGTCCTATTTAAGCGTTCGTGGTGGACCATTTGACTGCACAGGTGTGTCGTGGAAGTGAGGCTGTAGCGCGCATGTGCATACAGGAAATTGTTGTAAAAGGGCGTTGAAATGGACATTTTTGGGGTCGAGGTTAACCATGCCTGGTCCGAATGAGTCATTTGGGGCGTCATATTGAGGCACCCGTGGGAGAGAGTCCGACTGGACTAATGTATACTGAAAGTAGAGCTATTGCGCGCAGGCAGGGAATTGGTGGAAAAGGGCACTTCGGTGGACGTTTTGGAGTCGAGGTTGGTCAATAATAGGCGTACTGGGTCGTATTGGGTGTCCTATTGAAGCGTTCCTCAAGGCCGTTGAAATAATAGGTAATAATTTGCCTTGAAAATATAACATCCGGAAACACGAACTTTACCCCTGAATATTGAAAACCCATATTAATCAGTTCTAGATGGGCTAATATCGATCCCCAGCGGAGCGTGGCCTTCCGAGAGGTGCAGGGTAGCATAGTAGGTGCATGTAAATTTAGGATTTTCCTCGGAAATAAAAAGCGGAAAACGGACTTTACACCTGGTGAGTCGTAGAAATGGGAATTTTGTTGTTGAGATTTTATAGTCTTTCAATTTCGGGAAAAGAAACTCCCAAATCAGCGGGATAATCCAGTTGCGCCTTAGTAGTAGAAAAAGCAGAAACCCATTATAACTGTCTTTTGACCTCTGTGCAAAGTTTCAAGGTAACGCCTTAACGTCCTATCTTAACGCCATAACACCTTAACGCCTTATCCTAAGGCCTTAAGACTTTAGCATAAATATTTTTTACATTTTACTATTATGCTATAATATAATACTAACGCGTCGACAACGTGCATGTATCAATCCATTCACACCTCGGAATAAAAGTGGTAGTCCTCAATGACGGCATCGCTCCTCGCCAGGACATTTTATAGGGATTTTGCTGAGGAAAAAAACGTGTTGAAGGCCATCGCTCTATATGTCAGGGTGAACATTTTGGGGAATTTTCGGGGGAAACCCCTGTTCTATTTAAAGATCATTCGGTAGAGCCAGATTAGGGGTGAAACGCGTATACAAACTTAGGTGTAGTAGTGAAAGGGCACTTTTGGAGGTGCTGACTATGTCCCAGTCACGTCAAGGCTATTTGCATAGCAATACATGCAGCAAGTGAAGTGGAATCCCCCTACAATACCTTAACAACTATCTTAACTCCCCAACGGACGCATCGACGGTTGTTCCTGTTCAATCAAATGCCGAAATTTCATTCTGCATCTATAATATCCTCTCTTGTCCAGTTGAGTCAGACTGGGAGTGACATGCGCCTTCGCACTCGGGAATAGTAGAGAAAGAGGAGTTTCGAAGGTACAAAGGAACGCTTTTGCGGGAGATGGGGGACTTGATCGGGCTACCTGGTAGATTTACCTGTGCGTTTGTGTGTGTGACGGAGGTGAAGTTGGTGATGGCGTGGCTGACCGCATTGACGCCCTAACACCCTAACGTCTTCTATACCAAGTCCCACTATGCCTCAGCGCAGTGATGCAAACAGTTGAGAGGAAGAATGATCAACACGTTCACAAGTTTCCATATTATGAGTTATCCAGTGTCGGGGAGTAGGATACGGGAATTTATCCTGTTTTCTGGCAAAAATACCCCACGACCGCGAAGCGGGAGTGGGGTATTCGCCAGGAAACAGGATAAATTCCCGTATCCTACTCTCCGACACTGGATAACGAATTTATTTCTACGAGCAGCCTTTTAAACTCTAGAAAGAGACGTGATAAACTGAGTCTAAAACTTGCTAACCAAATACGAAAAAAATGAGATGGAAAACGGCTGGAGACGCGTCAAATATTTTGAAATATCCGGAATCAGCATGGTATATTTGGTCATATTTCACAGAAATATGATAAGAAATCTTGACTTTTGCTCGAAATTATAAGTCAAAAGACCGTACAGCGCTAGAGTTTGATCGCCGGAGTCGAGTCGAGCCGGAGTCGAGTCGGCGAAAAACACTGCACAGTTCCCTAATCAAAAAAGTCTGAAAATGGTCTAATCTTGAATTAAACAGCGTGTATTAAAAATGCTTACTATATGCTAACAGTATTTTGATTCATATAACCTAGAATTGTACACGTCAAATTCATGTGTGCTCGATTATCAGCGGTAAACTCCCACACCATGCACATTGTACCGAGGTCGATCGTCGAAGACCAAAACTGAGTCAAGCGTCGGCCAGATTTCGTTACCGTTAGCTGTTCAAAATCATCAGTCTCTACTCACAGTCACAGTACACTATCTTTTCCAGATTTTCCAGTAACTGTCGGACATTTTATCGGTCAGATTTACGGAGTTGATATCCGGCATATTCTTTATTTCCAGTTCTGTCACTGGCAGAACACTCCAGCAGCCATGTTTGTTTACACTGAACACGGTGGCTAGCCCCGCCTAGAGGTCAGTCAGTGCAGTAGATTCAAGATTCAAGAATTTTATTGTACGAGACACTCAATGCTAAGCAAAGTACAACGAACGACAAAACATTGTCAACAATTAAATTTTAAATAAAGGACAATAAAGTATACATAACAAAGGATACATGTACATGAACCATTTAGCTATATCGTGTTATTGGTATACAGAGTAGAGTAGGAGACGAATATTTATCCTCACTTCACGTGACCGCTCTCGGCCAATGAAGACCCAGAATCTACTGGGAGTAGAAATAAAGTTTATTACTCCCTCCATCGCATCATACCCGCGCTGGGGAGGCGCGTTGTGTATGTTTACAATCAGAAGCCACAATTGGGGCTGCACCTGTCATATTCGTTCTTGACTGTTAGATGTATTCTCGGCTGTGTTCGTGCAATCTTAACACCTAACGCCTTATCTTAACGCCTTTACGCTCTAGCTTAACGCCTTAACGCCCTAAGAACCACCAAAAGGTTACTGTTGCCGGTCAAGGCTCCAAAATGTCCCAAAAAATGTTTTCGTCTTATATATAGCATAGTTTTATTCTTTATAGTGGTAGGTACATGGTCCAAAATTACACAAGAATTCAAGGTTATAATATTTACCCAGCCCCAACTGGGTTTATCAACCACTACAAACATTAACATATTCCCGATATATTTCTTATATTAAAGTGCACATTCAAATCTATAAGCTGAAAGAAGAAAAATCATTTTTATGGAGAAAATTCGACTTTTAAAACTCGAAAGTCATTCACTGTGTATTAGCAAAGGCTTAATCAGGGCAGCTCCACGCAGCGAATTCACAGCAGGGGATTAATTACTGGCGCTGGACCCGAAGCTTGTGTATTGGGGGTTTCGCCGTTGAGTATGTTGCACTCACTCGAGACTATTTATGGCTAAGGCTAGGATTCGTCTTTCAGTTATTGTCTGTGAACTAGAGATGCTACCGGTACGCAGTGTCTTTTCCTTTCGAGCTTTCGGCATTATTACCCAATATACATGATGATTTTTGATGAAATTGTAGTTTAAGGGCCGCTTCCCCTGCGGATTTCGCGGTCCATCAACTCAATGTTTTTCTCTGTTTAGTTTTTCACCGCTATGTCCATTTTCTCTTTTTAATTTCTCTCTTATTGTTGGACATGGAAACATGAAAATTGGGCACAATATTCCACATATGCAGACCATCAGTACGATTTAGTTCGGATCTGTACTTCAGTTATTTATGATTTAGTCGAGGGGAGTCGCGGTTTTTTCTCAATTATTCAGCTTTGCACGCTGATAAAATAACTCCTAGGGCATAACTAAAAAACTGTGACACCGTTTTTTTATTCAAATAGTAACTTTTATTAATCAATAAAATCAAGTTTGTCTGATGAAAACTGTAAGAGTTATTAGCGCGTCTTTTAAAAGACGATAATATCCGAAACGATGTCATATGTCGTGTAATAAATCACTTGGGACAACAACAAAACAGACATTTATCACAAAACAAATTCCCTCAATAATGAACTTTCAGAAAATGTATAGTTTGTATGCATGGAAAAGATTCATCGTAGCATAATTAAGCAAAATTTTGATGCGTGGGGAAAAGTAACTGGGACCGGCAACAGTAGCCTTAAAGCATGTGTGGTACACCTGCATCCTGGTGTACCCTTTGCCCTGTGGGCTATATGGTACAGGGTGTATCGCACAGGCGTTAAGGCGTTACGATAGGGCGTTATGGCGTTACTATAAGAAGTTAAGGCGTTAGGCTATGGCGTTAAAGCGCTAAGACAAGCCGTTAAGACGTTGAGACGGGCGTTAAGGCGTAACGACGGACGTTAAAGCGCCAATATAGCACGTTGAGGTGTTGCAACGGGCGTTAAGACGTAACGACGGGCATTGGCGGGCATCACTGCATTTCGATGAATTAGTGTCAATTCCAAGGAATGTCTAGAAAAATCAAAGCTTCTGGGCTATTTCACCAGGGCGTTGACGCGTTAAGTTGGGCGTTGGCGGGCGTTACTGTCCATAAAAGCAAGCGTCTCTCAAAAACGTGCACTGTCGACCTTCAACCGTCCACGTAACTTATACTTGCTCTGAGTGCAAACGCACGTTCACCAGACATGACGATATGATGCGACACCAGCAGAATGTTTATGGGGTTGAAGACACTGTGGCACATGAAGGCGATGCATATGCTGATACTGAAACAGAGACTGCTGTGAGTCTATCTACTGATTTGGAGATCTTTTGAGATCGTATTTTGACAGCAACTATTAATTCTCATGCTGCGATGATCGAGGTGCCGACCAGGATGACTTACAACAGGCGTATATCCAAATGCGCCCCTGCATCAGGAAAAGAGCCATGGCGATTGAATAGCTGCCTGCTACAGCCTAAAATTAAAGACGACCTCACGTACAGGTTCATCATGAAGACCAAGCGTCACTTGGAAGAAGATAAGGGACTACCACCATCCGAGGCCCTGCAAAATGCGATCAAAATGCGCAAACAGCTGCAGGACATATTGCCGTTATAGAATCCTGGCCTGCCAGACGACGATTAGAATAAACGAATCAGATCGAACATGGCCGAAGGTTGAATTTTCTGAAATGGCGGCTTCTGATTGGACAAGCGCAATCGAGAATACAGCTATCGGGTAAGCACAAACATGACAGATACAGCCCCAAATGACGACTTCTGGTTGGACAAGGGCACACTGGAATTGTAAACATACCAAACGCAGCTCCCCCACAGTGAGTATGAGGTTGTGGAGGGGATAATAAACTGTATGAAAACTTGTTAACTTGTTGATATTTCTCTCTCTCAACTGTTGTCATCGTGGCGTTAAGACATAATGGGACTAGGTATAGAAGACATTGAGGCGTTATAACGTCACTGCGGTAAGACGGGCGCTCAGCAACGCCATTACCACCACCGCCACTACCACCAACATCCACCACCACACCTCACCACACACATGTTCACGAAAGGTGGTTAGTGGGGACATCCACAGAAAACTATACAAGTGAGAATTTCTTTATTTATGGGCTTTTTAAGAAGCCTCTTAATGGGTTCTGTACTGGACAGCCCCAGGATTTTCATGAAACATTCTTACCAGTTCATATTTGCACAACACTTGAAATAACCAAACCAGTATGCTACCCTACTTGTACAATGAAGTTTAATTGGAACAATAAGCGAATCTTATTGGTGTCAGTTGGGGGCAATTTGCACAACCCTAGGGGGCAAAGAATCATGGAGATACAAAATGGCTCCGACGAGGTCTCCTCGGAAAATCGTATTTTCGGAATTTTCTGTGTATTCTTTTCGCAATTTTCTTACCCGAAAAGGCATGAAAGTAATTTATTTGTCAATACTTCTTATACTCTTTCAAATAAATTAGTTTTCGAGAGACAATATCGAAAAAATAGTAAAAACAATAGGAAAATCGGTCAAAATATAGGCAAAAATAACCACTATGACGTCATCATGGCGGCCATCTTGCAATGTTTCACATTTTCTTGTAGAATTTGACCCAAATATTTAGTATGGAAAAGTTTAGCCTTCTACCCCAATGGGTAATGAAAATAAATAAGTGGGACCCAAATCCTTCCTCCTTTCCATGATGGGACAAACCCCAGATCGCCCAGGCATGGTAACGTTAAATTCCTCATCCAAAATCTTTAAGCTGGAAATATATTTAAATTTGATTTCTCGCAGGTTGTGTTGGAAGCGCGTAAAGGACCTGAAGTTTGGAGTGATATAGCAGTTGATGACGTGGTCTTTACCAATCAACCATGTACAAGGTTAGGTAAGAAAATCTAAATTAACCCGATCTGGGCTGGGCTTTTTGAGTCCTGTCGAGGCCTGGATGAGGATCATTTCGCCCCCCGCGCCCACCCCTCCTTATTTTTTCTTGCTCCTTGAGCTAGGGGGCTGAAGCTTACCACACTATACCCTTGAAAATGTGAAAAAATCCAAGATGGCCGCTTTGATGACGTCACTGTGACGTTATTTTTAAAAACGACCTTTTTGGTCGACTTTTCGGTCAGATTTTTGGAATTTTTCATTAATGCAATTTCTCCGCAAAAACTGCATGATAAATTAATAAATATTAATGTGATGTGAAATAAAATAGTTCTTGTCCACTGTTCATCGCGCAAAAGCAGTAATTTTTAAATGACGAAAAACATCACTTTTCTGGTACCCCACGTGACCGTCATCTTGAATTTACTCGGGCGGTTATGCAAATAGGCTACAAATGACACCGGTATGATGAAGTATAAAGTCACGGAGTGTCAGCTCTCAGTCTTTTGTGGTTCCTGAGATAGGGCAGAAAGTTTGGTAAGGGGGAATTTTGCCCCTCCTCCTCTCCCCACCCCTCCCCTCGGCCTGGTAGGGTTAAGAGCATATTATTCAGATCTACAAACATGGACTTCAAGCAATCTATCTGCCAGTCTAGCAACCTTGTTTTTCATACCCATGAATATTCAAGGGAAATGCTGAAAATGTTTCCATCGTAATTGATATCAAAACCTTGATATCAAAACCAATATTTTTTAGATTTAAATATCTTCGAAAGCGATCTTTAGACAGTCGGGCGGTATGATAAACTATAAACTATAAAGTCACGGAGTGTCAGCTCTCAGTTTTTTGTCGTTCCGGAGATAGGGCAGAAAGTTTGGTAAGGGGGCATGTTGCCCGCCCACGCCCCCTTCCCAGCCTGGTTGGGTTAAGAGCATATTATTCAGATCTACAAACATGGACATCAACCAATCTATCTGCCAATCTAGCAACCTTGTTTTTCATAACCATGAATATTCAAGAGAAACGCCGAAAATGTTCCCATCGTAACTGATATAAAAAAAAATATATATTTTTTAGAACCCCCATTCCCCCTACCCTCTTTCTCACCCCCGCCACGGCCATGAGGGGCGCATCTAACAGATTTTTCACACAGAAAAATAGCCAAGGAACATGAGGAATGAATTCCTTTCAATTTATACTGTGCGGTAAAGGTGTTTATTTATTTTACCTCCTGACTAGTGCTAAAGAACCCGTAATATCATAATGTCCATAAATGTTCCATATACCAGTTCGGCATATTAAGTATATATGTCAAGGCGATGGCGAGTAATACTTCTTTTTCCTTTTTTTATTTTTCTATTATATTTGTTTTACTTTGATATTATATAAATAATAGTGGAGTATAACGCCCGTGGAAATCTCGCTTCTTCGTCTGCCGACGTTCTCTTTTGTGTAAGAGTTACGAAAGGCAGGAGAACAATAGCGTTTCTGGTTACAACAATGAGTCTAAACGAGTGTGTAAAAGCTCTTAATATCCCAATGCGATATTATTTACATAGCGGTGTTAAGGGTCATACTGTCGACTCTTAACGTCGCTATCCGACGTTAAGGGTCGACCATGTCGATATTTTGTCCACAGCGATGTTAACCGTTAACGTCGAATTGCGATGTTAAGGGCCGACATGTCCCTTAATGTATAAGGGTGAATGCGATATTAATCGCTTCTACACGGGTCGCTTTTCAGTAGTATAAAGGCATCAACAATAGAATTTTCCAAGAAAGACCGACCTGCTCTGACTACTTTATCTAATATCTGTTACTGGTGTTCTTCAGAAACATCCACTACGGATTCCCTGATGACATCAGCAGCTACACCGCCAGCATCACTGGCTGCATCGACAACTTCGCCGGTTACACTGACAGGTATGTCAATAGTAAACCCTTCGTGGTAATACTCGTTCACTTATACTTCCCATCATTCAATCATCGTCAACTGCGATTTGTCCAATACATTGTTAGCCTGGATAAATTATTGATGTTTCACTCAGAGCCTCTATCTATAAGGGAAATGCTGAAAATGTTCCCATCGTAACTAATATTAAAAAGAATTTATTTTTTAGATTTACATATCTTCGAAAGCGTTCTTCAGACACCCATTATCACTGTCTGGAGACAGAATCCTCATTCCCCCTACCCTTTCTCTCACCCCTGCCACGGCTATGAGAGGTTCATCTAAATCGTGTTTGTGAGTTACGTTGAAGAGTTCAATGAGAGGGGCTGATGAGAAAGCGCTGAATGATGTATATGGTTTATATATAAACCTCCAAGGGGAGAGAGACAAATGTGACCATTATCACAAGGTCGATTTGCCAAGCTGGCAAACAGATTTTTCACACAGAAAAAAATAGCCAAGGAACACGTAGAATGAATTCCTCCCAGATTATACTGTGCGGTAAAGGTTTTTATTTATTTTACCTCTTCAAGTTCGGCTTATTATGTACGAATGTCAAGGCCATGGGTAATAATACTCCTTTTTGCTTTTTTTAACTTTTTATTATATTTTATTTTCTTTACTTTGCTATATTCTAAATAATACTGGAGTATAACGCCTGTGGAAATCGAACATATCTTCGATGGCCCACATAATATGATCCTCCATCACCAGCGGTAAATTATAGCGCCAAACTCTCCGCCCCTTCTCAACTCTTAACATCGTCCCGACCCTTAACATCGCAATGTGATATTATGTAATATTATATCGACTCCTAATATCGCTATCCGACGTTAAGAATCGATCGTGTCGATATTTTGTCCACAGCGATGTTGAGGGACAGGTCGACCGTTAACGTCGAATTGCGATGTTAAGGGCCAATATGTCGACCCCTAATGTGACATTGCTATATTAAGGGTCAATGCGATATTAATCGCTTCTACACGGGTCGCTTTTCAGTAGTATAAAGGCATGAACAATAAAAGTTTCGAAGAAAGACCGACCTGCTTCGATTACTTTATCTAATAGCTGCTACTGGTTTTCTTCAGAAACATCCACTACGGATTCCCCGATAACATCACCGGCTACACCGACAGCATCACTGGCTACACCGACAACTTCGCCGGCTACACTGACAGGTATGTCAATAGTAAACCATTTGATTGGCATCATTCAGGTATAGATCTGCCTTATACATTCTCGGAAACCGCTAGTACACCGAACGATTCACTGATTACAACGACAACTACATTGGCTACACCGACAGGTACGTCAACAATAAAGTCTTCGAATCGCATTCTAGAAGCTGGGAAAGTAAAAAATGCGAACATATACTACAGATAACAACTTCTCTATAAAGTCAAGCTGCTTTCCTCGTAACGTCCAATCAACAAGTGAGTGGCGACCAAATAAGTACAATAAGTATACAGTATGTAGAAGGGGTCAGCTACCAAGAAAAACAATCTGCTGTGAAAACCATCTTCCTGTATAGATACAATTCAACTATTATCTGATCTGATCATTCGAACTTAATTTGTTCGTATTTATTCGATTTTATTTACTCGTTCATTATACTTCCCATCATTCAACTCCGAGTTCTCCAATACATCGTTAGTCTGGATAACTAAGAAGTTTCACTCAGAGCCTCTATCTTGCACGTATATATTCTCTTTTTGTTGTTACTCTTTAATATTCTGTTACTATTTTATTGTCCGAATGACAGCTTTCTGTATTTTAAAATATTTGTTCTTTGAAACACAAATATTCTGTTATATTTAAACATTCTTCTGTACAAATAAATAACATATCATTTCTGTGTTATTATTCACACCACGGAATATTGTCTAGAGAGTATAGATTGATAACGCAGATAGAACCTTCCGGGAAATGTCGCTAGATGAAATGCGAGTACAAACACAGTCATGTCAGTTGCGATTGTAATTATCCAGCAAGTGATCAAAACTGGGTTTAATTTGCGGATTTTGTTTGGCAGCCAGACATGTAAAGTCTGCTGCCCACTGACGTGTGGAGATATAATCCACATAGTTTCACAGGATGTTTAGAAATTGATTGATATTCTAATGACACTTGAATCCCCTGCATAGACACAGGGAATGGGGAAGGCGATCTATACCCTGCAGTTTTCAGTCACTTTCACGTGCGAATTTCTACGCCTTGTCCACCACATAGATAGACCTTCTCACTATCAGCCAGCTTTTCCATTATGTGCATTCTTTCTGTCCGATTATATATCTAGTTTCAAAGCTGGAAGAGCTGAACTGGTCGATTGAGTGAAGTCACATAGTGGGACGTTTTATATGTGATACCATAATACATCTAACTCTCTGAACCTTGAGTTTGGTACTTATTCCTCCATTAAATTCAGTGAGTGAGCTAGGGTTTAACGTCGCGTTCAGCACTATTTCGGTCATATAGCGACGACAAAACTAACTACGATATGATTAGCTGGACATGTTTGACTATCCATATACAGCCATCATGTAGAGGAAAGTAATCATCCCCTTGTGGTAACAGACAACAAATAAAGGCTGTGAATTTCTTACAAGATATCGTATGACCATTTCCATGGCTCAGCCTTTTTCTTGCTGTCAGAAGACCTCTCATTATATGTTCTAGTTTTTATTCTCTCCTCCATCTGTCTTTATTCTGTTCAATCACATATGTGTAATTCCTCCTGCAAACAGTAATGTAAAATGTACATTCCACACATGTCATTTCACTCATGTGTGCCAAAATCTGCACCACGTGTACATAAGTATTTTTTTACAAACAATCCCACATACTTGAAACGTTTTTCAGCCATATATGTGACATTTCCCGGTTCAAGAGCCCTGCTATACCCACATAAACCAAGAGACTGTGCTTATCAGATTGACTGAAGCCATAGTGTGCTGAATCTGTGAGAATTCAGAGCATATTTTACACATGGTGCAGTGGCAATTCTGTCAAACATTTTTTCATGCACACTGTAAAAGAAATTATGGTAATTTTCACAATAAGTCGCTGGCACCTTTGCTGCCAGTAACCTACTGTAAACTTTGCAGTATGATGTTACTGTAATTGCTGGCGGTAAATTACTGTAAATTTTACAGTAGTATATTGCTGTAATTATTCGAGTAAGTTACTGGCAGCAAAGGTGCCAGTATTATTGATTGCAAATAGATACTTCTGAGAGAGGACACCCACCAAGTAACAGAAAGGAAGGATATTCCTTCCTTATCGTGGTTTTCCTGACAATATGACAAATTGTTGTCACTCTGTCAAATAGATACAACTAACAGCTATTGAGCATGGAATGTACTGTTGCTGCACATACATACATCTATGAAGGTGTCGGAGGATATTCGACTATTCCATATATTATATCATAAGCTCCGCACCCACATAAACGATTTTATATAGAAATATATTCACGTCAATTTCATTCGTTTATATGAGCAGTATTATCAATTTACATAAATTTAAAAAGTAAAAAGGCCTTTTTTATCCCCGACACATACTGCTAAGCCCCTTAGAAGGAAACTGACACTGATTTATTCAATAATATATACGATATGATGACTTGCGATATCCCATCCCCTCATATTATACTATGAAGAGAATTTCATGTATCGTTGTATTATTTAGCCCACTACAGTTTACTTTAAAAAGATGGCCGCAATGATGACGTCACAGTGGCGTGAGAACCATATATTTCTTATTTTTGACTGATTTTCAAAATTTATTTTTTCGATTATTTTTTCTTTCATAAACTTATAAAGATTGTAGAAAATAGTTAATTTTGCTTAAATGAATTACAATGGCTTTAGGCCATATAAAGTGTGAAAATAGTCCGAAAATACCGAAAGCGTGAGTTTCTAGGAAAAAGATGTAGAGGACATTTTGATTATCACGATCAGAGTTAACTGTGAAAGAGGGATTTCCGAGGGGAGGAGTATTCGATAGGCTTAACAGTATTTGCTTGGAGGGAGGGGATGGGGCGAATGTAACGGAGAAAAATAGAGAGCCGAAACATTTGACTTTGTATCTTATCATATTGGGGTCATTTTGAGCCTATTATCATAATCATCCGAGCAGGGAATCATGGGCAAATTCAAAATAGTGACCATGTGGGGGTGGGCCTTTTCGAATTTTGTCTCCAAAATTTTAGCTTTTCTGCTGATAAAAGAGGAAATATGGAAATTTACTAATTTATCATGCCGTGTTCGCAAACAAAATTGCACGAATAAAACATCCTGAAATTCGGACCGAAAAATCGGTCAAAAAATATCTTCTGAAAAATGGCGTCTGTGTGACTTGGAGGTTTTAACAATAGCTGGTACATTATCAGCCCCACTCACTCCGTCTCCGGAGGCGGAACACACCAAATCGTCAAGACCAGATACTGTTAAGTGGACAAAATTAAATGAGAAGGAAAAGGAAAAATCCTGTCAATCGGAAAATGTTCTAACGTAGCAGTACTCCAATTTTTCTTGAAAGGGGGAACTGAAATAAGATATTCTCAAAGACATTCTCTACGGAAGCAATCAAAAGTGACCTTCAAATCTGAAGCTATAGATCGTTTACATAACAGATGGACGCCATTTGAATTTAATCGAAATGATCAATGAAGTTTAGGGCAATCAACCAAAGAATATCAATAGAAACGGACAGATAGACCTGTGAACCCAGTTTGTACCAATTTCATCAATCTGATCAATCTGATTAAAAAATCCCAGTAACCGATTGTCTAATTTAGGTTAGGGGCAGGGCATTCCGGCACCTAAATTACCTCTTGAGCTAAGGGGCTAAATCTTACCACACTATACCCTGGGATCAAGCTCTATCAGAAAATGTGAAAAAAATCCAAGATGGACCACTTTATGACGTCATAGTTGCGTTATTTTCAAATAAGGCATTTTTGGACGATTTATGTCATGTCTTTGCAAAAACTGCATGACAGATTGGAAAATTATAGTCTGATGTGAAATGAAATAGTTTTTGCCCATTTTTCCTGACAGAAAAGCATAAATTTTGAAGTAAAATGATGAAAACATCACTTTTCTGGTACCCCACATGGCCGCCATTTTCAATTTACTCATGATCCTCTGCTCCAGGGGGTCATGCAAATTTGATAAGCTATAAGTCACAGAGTGTCAGCTCTCAAGATCTGTGGTTCCGGAGATAGGACAGAACATCTGGTAAGAGGGTCATAATGCTCCCCAACAGGCCGGATAGGGTTAATATGATAACAACAACAACGATCTGAAATCTCCGGTATACCACAGAATATGAATGCCGAACGACTGAACCTTTCTCTCTCTTCATAGGACCTGTTGTCGAAAGACCAAATCTATGCTTGCAAAATGGTTTTCGTATAAGAATAGATGAAAAATATCTCAACTCGAGTTGCCGAAATTCATTCAACTGACATCTGACGGTGCGCGAGCTCTATCCCTAGCAACGGTAGTCGCGAGTAAGCAAACACTTGGGAGACATATGCGCGAGACCACCTCAGCGATGAGACATTACTATTGTCACAAGGCTTGGTGCATAAACCATGGAACACTGGGATTACGATATACCATGCGACAACCAATGAGTTTCAACCAATGAAAATGAACAATTTTTGGGATGAAGTATATTAATTAATGTAGTTTGTCTCTTATGCTTTGAAATAACAGAAAGAGGAATAGTAAAATGTTTTCAGTTCAGAAAAGGGAGTAATTTTAAAATGAATTTTATCTAGAAAATATTCAACAAATTTCATATTCTCCCTTACCTACGGTTAGAATACCCATTTTCACCAGAATTATTTCAGGAATCAATATTTTCCTTTATGTTAATAGGCTAAAATCTTTGTAAAACTTCTGTTGTATATCTTCATGAAAATCTGTTGCTCAATGAGCAATCACTCCTGCAAAGAAGTTGTTAAGGGGAAATCGCTATTTTATCCAAGTCGGTTACATGCTGGAATCATATACGTTTACGATCTTGTAGACCAAAACGGGAATTTGTTAGACTTCAAAGATATGTGTAAAAAAATATTACATACCCTTAGATTATGTTAATTACAAACTATGGAGCGTACTAGGAAAAGCTTGCTCATTAGGTCTTAAAATTAAACCTTTCACTCAGAAAAATGTTACTTTGGAAAGAGAATTCGGTATTCCTGATTCAAAAATATGCTGTAATTTTTTTACCGCATTCTCGTATACAAATTTGGGTTGTGCAAGAATTTTGATCTCAGTGATGTTACCGCCTGTTATACAGGGCAATATTGCTGGTCACATGAATACGTCAAGATTGCTACTTACTACCATTTCACTAACATATATTCTTATATTTCAGAGAGCCACACCTTAGAGTTCATCACTGTGGGAGGAGAGGAATATATCAGGCTATCCAAGCCGTGTAACCTCCTTGAACACCTATGTCCCGTCTCGTGTTACATGCAGTCGAAGAAACTAGAGGGTGGATTTAATTGTATTCATTGCTACTGCTCTGCGCTGGTGGGCTGATATTTGGTGGGCTGATATATATTCGCGCAGCATGACATTCCTGTCAAATTGTTCTACGAATATTCCCCGGAAAAATATGCATATTGTAATTACAATCATCGAGGCAGAAAGGGTGTGAAAAAAATTCTATCCTGAAATACACGAATAATGTATTCAACTTAAATTTCAAATTTTGTTTTTGACAATTATGACTGATACCAGCTTACAAGATATTCATTTATTTCAGAAGCAAATGAACTAATTCGCTTCTGGAATACATTCATATCGATATTGTCAAAAGGAAACAGAAGAAAACAAAATGTTGTGGACATTCCTTTACATCTACTGCCATTTAGATTAGACAGTGACATACATTTAGATTAGATAGTATAGATTAGATAGTGACACAGATATTTAGATTCGATAGTGAGACAGGCATTTAGATTAGATAGTGACACAGCAACATTGAGGTTTTCGGTAACAAAAGAAAAAGGTAGGCCTAATTGCTTTCGTTAACAAAACTTGGACACTTTGCTGTTGTCAAGTTCGGTGTGGGACAGGGTCCGTTGCACAAGACCCGTAACTAAACTGTAATGGTTCCATGCTGGTCTGCAGTCATTGAATTTGACGAATGAATGTGTAGACTTTATGCACAGAGTAAGTGCTGACATGACTTTCCTGACTTATGCGCAATTCAAGTGTTTCTGCTTACCGGCAATATTGAGTCTGTTCATGCAAAAGATTCACGGGGAACACATGAATTTTATGGAAATTTCATTCTGTATTTATTCATTCTAAGAATACAGCATCTTCCATAAAGATTACATTTCTTCCGAAAAAAATCAACATTCTTCGCGAAAAGGTCCGTGAATACGCTTGTGTCCGCCGTTGAAGCTGACAATCATGGAAATTATTCATTCAAAGTGGAAATCAGGATTGCCGTACCAGTTTTCACAGCATTAATACTCATATATCGAAACTAACACATGGAAAATCATAGATTCGACATGAGAATAACCCTTTATGTAAACGTTCAATATGATGATTCATCTGGACTATCAGTGGTTCCTTTAAAGATAATCGAAGGAGTATATGTCCTTCACAGCAACGCCTATATGAGATTATACAAACATAGGAGATCATCCATACAGCGTTTGACGAATTAGCAGCCACAGGTACAATAACAATAAAAATATTGTAAAACGAGACAAAAAATTCCTCAGACAGGACAATGTTCCACACGGTGATAGTTTGAATCCATTTAGTTTTGGGATTTGTTGTATATTTTATGATTAATTCAACCTCTTTTGATTTACACGTGGAAGGATTATTATGACTATATGGAAGCAAGCAAACTCCGCCTTTCTGCTGAAAGACTGTTATTATTCCATACTGATCTATGTAGCTTTTGTCGGGGCTTGCATGGGAAGCTGTTCAACTGCAGAGTGAGGCGCGAGATATTACCGGTGTTGGTCAAATGAACGCTCAGGGCGTGAAATGAGTGAGTGAGTGAAGTTTTGACATCGCTTTCAACAATATTTCAGTCATATCGCGATGAACCAACAAGGCATTACCGAGCCAAGTTCTGCTCCTGTTACTTCAATGAAGCAACTCTCGCCTTCCACCCAATGAAACAGAAAGAACAGCATAGCCTACAAGATACAGAATGGACGCTTACATTGTTGGAATCCAGACAAGTGCAATTACTGTGCTAGACACCACATTATCATTTCCCGTTGCTTCTCAGCGAAACGCACTGGAGCAACAGAAACCTGTGCCCACCGGGTACACACCAACCGCCCACATCAAGCGTAAATTGTATTCTGTAAATGGCTAAATAATTTACTTTAGGGCGTGTTGAAGATGAAGCTGCAGAATAGTGCAGTAAATTATATTAGTCATTTCCCCCCACAACAAAAAAAATGCTGACAGTGAAACTGGCACTTTGCCTTACAATATCTATAACATCATTTCCCCTATGAATGAACATACATGTGTGGATGAAGCATATCCGAGACACAGTGACCTTGACTGAAAATATTTATGGGGGGAGGGGTATCTTTGACCTGAACAGGTCCTAGAAATCCTAGGCCAGATACGGTTAAAATTTATCAACTTCATTGCGCAACTCGATGAAGCAGCATTGCGGCTGGATTGGAAGAGATATAGAAAATTACATTGCTTTATTTTAAACAGTTTGTTTTTGTAATCCTGCTGAGAAACAAAGTTTGGATGGATGGATAACCGCAGGTGTCATGGACATCAGGACGGACGGGCATGCACACGGCGACATGGACGTTAGGGTGGACGAACATACACACGGAGACAAAGAGAGAGATGTTATGTTCAGCGTCGTGTTCAGCAATATTTCTGCTGTATAGGGACGGTCATATAAAATTCTATGTATTCCAAAACAAACAGCAATCCAGAAGTAATCACCTCAACACACCGAAAACATATATTAAAACTTATAAAACAAACCGATTTCTCTAAATAACCTAAAATACAATCTTCTTTTACCCGACGAAAAAGGTCTTCTAAAGTAGCTGCTTGATGAAAAGAATCTCTTACAATCGATCAGAATATATTTCACTCTGAGATCTTCGTGGCACGCAACACAGCTTGAGGCTGGGTTTTAGTATATGTTCGTGAGTTAATCGGGTATGATCACCTGATCTTGGCTTGATTGTAACGTTTCTGGCTACTCAGGTGAATATATCATACAGTATTTTATGAAACTCATGAAGATTGTTATTATCCACAGCATCTCATAAAGATTGAAACAGCTTTTTCAAATATAGAGGGTCTGAAATCGCTATATGGAATTCCAATGTAATCAGCCTCATTGTCTAGGGCTGCCTTAGCCAATTCATCGGCATCAGTATTCCTTTTATGCTAACGTGGCTAGGCAACGTACAAAACACAACACCAATCTGTTGGTGAAACCTACGTTCATATAATTGTAGAATGGTCAAAATGGTGGGTTGAGTTGAAGTTCCACTCGCAATCGCTTGAAGGCATGACAGTGAATCTGCGAATATGATATATTTTCCAGTATTTTCGTTATTTTGGGATAACACTATCTTAGAATAGCACAAATTCTAGTACTGAAAATTTGGTCGAGTCCCGTGCAGGATTCGAACCAGCGACCCCAGAGTCAGGCACCTAATCGCCAGCACTGTATGTCGGCGATCTAAACCACTCGGCCAACGGGCCTCCCACTAAAATAGGAGGTAGCAGACCGGTAGTCTTGAAAGCGAACATACAGTACCCCTCTGATGATCGTAATGACACAGCTCCCAAAGCTGAATAGATATATTTTTTATCATTTAGAAAGTGATCATATAACAGTATTTTCGTTATTTTGCAATAACACTATCTTAGAATAGCACAAATTCTAGTGCTGAAAATTTGAGCGAGTCCCGTGCAGGATTCGAACCAGCGACCCCAGAGTCGGGCACCTAATCGCCAGCACTGTATGTCGGCGATCTATGCCACTCGGCCAACGGGCCTCCCACTAAAATAGGAGGTAGCAGACCGGTAGTCTTGAAAGCGAACATACAGTACCCCTCTGATGATCGTAATGACACAGCTCCCAAAGCTGATTAGATATATTTTTCATCATTTAGAAAGTGATCATATAACAGTAATTTCGTTATTTTGGGATAACACTATCTTAGAATAGCGCAAATTCTAGTGCTGAAAATTTGGTCGAGTCCCGTGCAGGATTCGAACCAGCGACCCCAGAGTCAGGCACCTAATCGCCAGCACTGTATGCCGGCGATCTAAACCACTCGGCCAACGGGCCTCCCACTAAAATAGGAGGTAGCAGACCGGTAGTCTTGAAAGTGAACATACAGTACCCATCTGATAATCGCAATGACACAGCTCCCAAAGCTGAATAGATATATTTTTTATCATTTAGAAAGTGATCATATAACAGTATTTTCGCTATTTTGGGATAACACTGTCTTAGAATAGCACAAATTGCACTGCTAGTTTGATTGAAGTTTTAAGGAGATTCATCTGCTTCGACATATAAGCTTTATTTAAGTGATGTTCTGAACGTTCAAAGTCTTAGTCCTTGATGGAAAATAGGGTCTAGATTTGCCAAGTTTGTCGTGCTTGCATCGTTGTAAACAATAGGGCCATAATCAGGCCAAAACGAACAAGTTATCGATACGCGATATGTTGAAATCATCTACAAACAGTGGACAGTGAACCATTATGATTTATTCAAACCTGCAGCTTAGCTGTTGATCTTGATATTTTCATTCAGAAAGCTGGAAATAAAAATGAGTAAGCGGCCTTTTAAAATCCCGTATTTCCAAGTAGTATCGTAGGCTTTTTATAAATAAAAAATAGAAACCAGAAGTTCATTCTTTGCGACGTCTGGACGGATGGACATCCACATGAAGACATGGACGTCAGGACGGGGACGTCTGGACGGACGGACATCCACACGGAGCATGGACGTCAGGATGGTCAGGCATATGCAGACCAAGATACACCTCTGCAATTGTTGAAAAAATCCAAGTGGGTACTAGAGTAAATATGTGCTTCTGTACGTTTTGGGTGTATTTCATACTACGACTGTTCCTCGTAGGTATCATCAGATGTACTCCCTCACTCTATAATTACTGGCTTTGGCATCATCCAGATACCTGTGCAAGCTAAATTTTTGCCAGTGTAAGATGCTACTTTACGGTTAGATAAAAACAACTGGAAAGATCCCGGAAAAGACATGATGGCACTTGTTCCTTACTAAAATAGCCCACAGGACTGCTTAATGTTGCTATTTTTGGAATAACATCCTTAAGCTGTCAAATCCAATATATTGGAGGCGAACGGAAGCGCAGACGGCGCGTCACCTTATCAACGCGACTCTCTCAGAAAAAGTAAACCTACTTCTGTAAGTGAGTGAAAAGAAACCACTCTCCTCATTAGAGGAAGCATGTCTGCAACACGATGATAACAAAGTCTAACTAGCATATGTAGCCAAGGGATAACAACTGTCATTATCCAAGGGATAACAAGTGACAATTTCCTCTTCACATTTGAGATGTAATTTGACCATCAACTTTTATTTATAATATCAAGAGGTTCCATACTGATATATGTACTGTCGTTAGTTCAAATCCATAGAAACTTGGAATGAAGTGATTTTTAAACCGCATTCAAAATCGAGTTGAAATCCAGGTTATGAAACGTTATGTAGCTCGACAGATCTTCCACATTACGATCGTAATACGATTCAAATAAGTTTCGTGTGTTCAAAATATTGCTCTTAGTTGGGGCTGTTAGGGATATTTTGGTTCACGTTCTCCCAAAAGCACCACATTTGGCCCATATGTCGCCCATACCATACTATTTCGATTTTTGACGGTCGCCAAGACGGGCGCCCCCTAGGGCCGCCATATTCGGCGAAATTCAATATGGTTGTCATCCTGTTTATAGTTGAATAACTAAAAGGGCTAGAAATGTAAATAATAGCACTTTTTAGTGGTTTTTGGTGTCGGAGAATCTGATTGTGATCTTATTTCAACGATTTTAGGTCAAGGTAACCTTTAAGGTCACCTTAAAGGGCATTTTGGGGACAAATTCGCCATTATCAGTGGTTTTGGGGCAAGATATATAAACTGCCTCATTCTATTGGTTTCCAGGTTTGAGTAACCCGAATCTGGCCTTATTTTGGCGATTCGGGGCAATATTTCATTTGAGAGTCGCGATAGAGGTCATCCGAACCAGAGGTCAATTGTAGGTATAACACCAAAAGAACGACAAATAATACCATAGAGGTTTGTGGTATTCTCCGATTCTGATCCTGTTTTGAGGTCAGGAACCAATTATATTAAAATACTCCGGAGATGACATCTGCTGACAAAATGCTATAACTATGCCGCTACGCCGCTATGTGTATTTAAATGTTCGAAATACAATACAAAGACCGCTTTAGCAACAATATACCAATGATTATTGGTATCTATACCTTCTGGCTTGCGCTATCAAGGAACTGTGAAGTCGGGTCGCACCCAGTAAGGCTGTGGAAGAGGGGTAGTGCCAAGGTTTTGACGGACCGAGATCGGAACAAACGGTATGGACTGAATATCACAATATTTCTTTCCAGTACCGAAGTCCACCAAGAGTTCCGATAGACCGAGGGTCTTCAAAGACCGGACATCGCTGTCCATCGTGCGAATATAGGCTGTTGTTGATGCAGGAGGACCCTAGTGTCCGCCTCGGAATGGTTGCACGGTTGAAGCATTGTGAGGTCATAACGCATGTTGAAGAACACGGCCTCAAAACGGGTACACAGAAGGAGCTTTCCGCTCGTGTCAGTCTTGGACATCTGTGTGCTGATGAATGAGACGGCTCCTTTTTGTTAACATCTTTTAAGAAGACGTTGATCCATTCATATTAAGTATTGTGGCATTCCAGTCCAAACCATTTGTTCCGATCTTTGTCCGTCAAAGTCCGTGGCACTACCTGTCTTTCACAACTTAACGGGGTGCAAGACGACTTCACAGTTTCTTGGATGTGGCAAAAAGACCGCCTGGGCAGCCTGTACAAGCATATCGGACCCCGCCGACACACTAGTTGCTCTCACGCATGATCCTGACACTCTGGAGTCCGTGCATATGGAGCTTATAGAACGCTTCATCGTACTCATGTACAGCAAGGGATGCGATGCAGCCGGTGTCAATGAGGCCAAGCATCACCTCTTCACTACTGCAACCAGGTCGTTGGAAAACATCCCACCTCCCAAGCCGCGCTTTTGCAGCATGTGAAGCGAGCGCTGCTGCAAGCGAGTTTCTACTGGAGTCTCTTCATTCCAGCAGGGAATCCCTGACTTCAGTGAGTGGAGCTGGCACAAAGATTGCACCATCACATGGCAATCGCTGTGGACCACTCTCAGCGACACTTCTATGGCATATGCCATTCTCATGCACTGAGGCTGACTCAGTGCATTGAGGCATGCACGGGAGGGTGCAAATGAAACTGTGCCGATGTCCGATACATGACCCTCTGCAAATGCGAAGGCGGGTGCGTTAATAACTTGGGCAATGATAAATAAGTATTATTTATTGCTGGCATCATAGAGCGCAAGCCAGAATGCATAGGTAGTAAAAGTAATCATTGGTATACTGTTGCTTAAGCGGACTTTGTTTTGTATTTTGAACATTTAAATGCACGTAGCGGCATAGTTATAGCATTTTGTCAGCAGATGTCATCTCCGAAGTATTTTAGTAACATTTGTTCCTGAATAATCTTCTTTCGATTGTTTTTAGTAGCAACTGTTGATCTTTGACCTTTAATTCTCAAATGAGGTGACCATGACCTCAAATCGTCAAAATAAGGTCAGAATCTAATTCTCCGATGCCGCAAAGCCCTATGGTATTATTTGTGATTCTAGCCCTTTTGATGTTTCCTATAATTGACCTCCGGTTGACCTCTGTTTCGGGGACATCTGTCATGAACCTCACATGCAATATTGCCTCAAATTGTCAAAATATGGCCAGATTCGGGTTACTCAACCCCGAAAATCGATAAAATGAGTTAGTTTGTATATCTCGACTAAAAACCACTAAAAATGACGAATTTGACCCAAAAATGACCTTCAGGGTGACCTTGACCTCAAATCGCTGAAAGAATATCAGAATCAGATTTCCCGACTCCAATAACCACTAAAATGTTATATTATTCATGATTCTAGCCATTTTATTGACTGACTTCTAACCCGGGTGGCGGCCATAATGAATTTCGCCAATATGGCGGCCCCAGGGGGCGACTACCTTGGCGCCCGTCAAAAATCGAAAAGGTATTGTATGGGCGACATATGGTCCAAATTTGGTGCTTTTGGAAGAATCTGAACCAAACAGTCCCTTTTATGCCCTAACAGCCCCGACTATAACGTCTTCAATGGAGAAATGTTTAATTTCCCTTGCTCATGATAGTTATAAACATATGTCCCATATGGTTATAAACGCGGAATTTCTTTTCAGACGACTGTAGGTTACATGAGGAAATAGGATCACTGAAATGGCGAGATTTCTTATTGTAAGTGGATATTCCTTTCCCAGATGCATGTCAGGAGTTCTTATAGCGGAGATGCGGTGAAAGATGTTCCAATTTGCCTCAGAAAGTGTGTGCTCATTATAAGATCGTTCGTTACAATCTGGCAATTTTATTCTTGGGTGACCATTTCAACGAGGGCTACAACACTAGCCGCAAGGTATCAATGCTCTAAGGTATGCACATCTATGCCGACAACTGTGTTGTATGGGGTAATGTCGGACCAAGATCGTGTAATTAGTCAGTCCACAGTTTTGGCTGGTATATGAACTCACGGGCAGTTATCTACTCTCCGTAAATACACTGGGACGCTCGTGTAAATAGAGTATAGGCTTTCACAGATTGTTTGATCTAGACATATCAGACGAGATTTACCACATATTTTAACCCTATCTGGCTGGGCCTTTTGGGACCTGTCCAGACCTGGGCGAGCCATTCGGCCCCACTAAATATTTTTCTTATCTCTGAAGCTAAGAGGCTGAACGTATTACACTACGATTTTGGGTCAAGATCCGCAAGAAAAATCCAAGATAGCTGCTATGATGACGTCACAGTGACGTCATATTCCAAACAGGCATATTTTGGTCGATTTTTCGAATTTTGTTTTTCTGAGTTTTCTTTGCAAAAATCGCATAATAAATTAGCAAATAGCCATAATAGCCCCCCCCCCCCCCCCACCAGGCCTGGTGATGTTATAAAATGACGGCAGAGGTGAAGAAATTGTTATAATCCTGCAGATGAAGGCAAACATACCTTAAATAGTGATCAACCGAGGCCGGTGTAAAAGGAAAACATGTCCGTTAGGAAAAGATGTCCGGTTCCTATCTAGTGACCTAGCTAAGACTTTTTTCATAATTTACAGCTCAAGTGTGGAAATGAACATGGCTAAAGACGGTAGGCAAAATATTGTCATCGCGTACCACTGAGCTCTTTTTCGCATATATATATTTCACTCTCGGCTAGTTGCGAGCCAATCGTTAACCTTCAAATGCATAGGAAGATCTCATCCTCATATACAATGTTATTTCGCACTGATAAAACAGTTTGATTAAATTGATCTACGTCAGTGAAAACTTTTATCAAAATTTGCTGTATATTCGACTGGGCCTCAATCTTGTAAGACATAGATTTTCTTGAATAGGTGTCAAATAAGCTGATTTCACGACCCTCAATGGAGTTGATATGAGAGTATATAAGTCAATTAGGTAGGTGTAATATTTACTAGATATACAGACATATGATATATATATATATGTATTTACTTTTCAGGAACAATGATAGCAAATTTCTTCAGAATTGTTTAGAATTAGAGCAAAATAGGATAAAAGTTCGTATGTTGCCACATAAAAAAAGTAAGTCTAGATTAAATATGACAGAATTAGCTCCGCTGATTATGGCGGCCATTTCCGAACATGTCTTCCCTAAGTTCGGGTAGCTCCTTTAGAAGCTAAACTATGGACGAATGTGGTTTAGGGGACATGAACGTTCGAGATAGACAGCACGACGGAAGAATCTGATCGTTCCTTTTCAAGACCGTAACCGCATTTCAAGTTGTGGAATACGAGAACTTTTCAGGCCAGACAACATCTGTTCGAAATGTCTCTTTGAAGTTTATTCTCGTTCCAATTCTTGCTCGATTTTTTAGTCATTCGCTACAAACATCCAAATTTCCAACTGACTGAAAATTGCTAACTTAATTCCTATATTTAAAAAAGGCGACTACCATCTATCCTCCAATTACCGACCAATATCTGAGTTGACTAAGCAACGTCATGGAGAGAGTCGTATTCAAGTATTATTAATTTCATTAGGCGCTAAATAACGCCTTATCAGACGGGCTTCCTTTCATCCCACTCAAATGTAACATAACTATTCGATATCTATTTTGACATTGCTAAGGCACTAGGTGAACAAGAAGAGGTCTTTTTTTTATTTTTCGATATCTCGCTGGCCTTTGACAGAGTGTAGCACCATAACCTGCTTCTGAAATTACAGCAGTTTGGCGTCTCCGGTAGTTTACTAAAATGGTCCGAAAGCTATTTACTCAACCGTTGTCAGCAAGGCAAGGAATCTTTTATACTTCACCTCCACGCAGGAGTTCCTCTGGTCTTGGTCCCCTCCTGTTATTCATAAATGACTTACCTGGTAACATGTTAAATAGTAGTTCCTTGTTTGCTGATGAAACATATCTGTATGTTATTTCTGACAACTTGCAATCTCGGATAACGTTCATTAACCACGGCATGGACACTATCACAGTGGCTAGCACATGGCTTGTTGATTTCAACAATGCAAATACAGTTTCTCTTTCAGTCTCACGGCGGCATTCTCCATCTGATTTTCCCGCCTCCTTTGATTTTATTCGCCACTTCAACCACCACTGAGTCATACTAGCATCTAGGAGTGATGTTCAACAACATGGGGAATTGGTACACTCATGTTGAAAATGTCATTAGCACAGCACAGAAAAATGTATTCGTGTTCTGAAATATATTCTGAATCAGAAATGTCTTTAAATAACGTATAACAGCTTTATTCGACCGAGTCTAGAATATGGAGATGTTGTTTAGGACAACCTCAGCCATAGTTTAATATACAGATTAGAAAACAGTGAAAATGATGCATTAAGAACCATAACTGATATTACTTCTAGTGCTAGCCTTGAAACAACAAAAAAACTGGTTTTGAGACACTGTCGATGAATCTTACAATATCCTATCGTATTGTTAATAGACTGGCACCCAATCCTCAGTTTGATCCCCTTCCTCTCACAACCTATCACAAACGCTCTGGCCATTTTCCTGGCAAACCTCCTTTTGTTCCTTCGTCTTGCATTCATCTTTGCTGCTATGTATTGGAACTGGTGGCACACATTCACCGCTTTTACTAGCTTGCTTGTAGCTGAAATTAGTTCCGTCGGTAGAGCGCTGGGTTCCTATTGAGTTTTCATATCCCCACCGGGCTTCACCCCGAAGTGATACCGGAAAGTATGGATTATGCTTGGGGGTAGAGAAACAGACGATTCTTTTTGAAGAAGGGGAGAAGTGTAACAGATCAAAAGCAATATTAAAAGGGTGTTGGAAAACGATGCCGGCGTTGTTCTGGTCATACACCCCTCAACTCGTCTTACCGATATATATTTCAACGTGTTTTCTACTGAAGCCATTATGAGATCTTTCAATTTCCCTTAACTGAGATATACAATTTCCCAAACGTACATGTAGTGGGAATATAATTTAACAAAATATCTCTGCAGCGCTAGGAGCAGTTTTCAATCAAACCTTTTTCAAAGGTGTAACATTTGTATTGGTTCGAGAGTTGAGGTTGGACTAGCAGTAATCCAAATCGATATTACTTGGCGAAAAGCAGAAAAACAGTCCCTCTAACAAGAAAGAAAAGGGGGTTTATAATTGTATTTCATGTCCGCTTGAATGTCTGTGCTAATTGTGACTTCCAGTTATGGAAGCGATCTGATATGCAAAAATCTTTCGGCACGCTAGTCATCAATGGGTGGAGCGACGTGTCCATCGAGCTAACATCAGACGGGTTGAGAAGTGGCCTTTATAAATTCTTCCTCTGAACAATGTTAAAGGTGCCGTGATGTTGATGTTGTAAATACAACACGAACGAATGTCATATAAAAATGGTCCCGTACAAGAATGCCCTATTGGTTCTCTTTTTATTTTTAATTATGGGATATTTGGCCCATTCAATCCCATACTAAGTTCAGGCAGTACGGCTTATCGTCGGTTTTGGGGGTGGACATATTCAAGTTCTTCGGTCGAAGGTTTTCAATTATGACAGCAAGACATCGTGATGTTCTGTAGATAAAGCATTTTCACTAACCAGTATTCATTGTCACTGGCCCGTAATTATCACTGAGCAGTAGTCAATATCACAGATTATGTTTCTTTATCCAAATGAACTTCCAAGATGATCTAGAGTATACTGTATCTCAGACACACTTTGATTCACTTGATCACCGTGGCGATGTAAAATACACGACGTTCAAATGACCTCTAGCACGGGGTTGACCGGAATTAGAAACAAATTTCGAACCGTAGCGCTAGAGATATTGCACGTTACGATCGTATTTTGCCGTCAGCGTACGATATTTTTCAATTACGTAAAAATGGAAGCGTGCAACATATGTAGTTGTCTACTGGACAACAGGCAGCGAACTTATGTAGGAGGTGCGCGATAAATACTATGCCGATACAATTGCTCATACTGAATATTCCATAGAGCATGCAGCATGTTATAGGCTGCGAATGGGAAAAGAGAAGTCATCCACTGAGAAAAATATCGTGAAACAAGTACCAGTATGGTCATTAAATAAGATGCTCTGGTGGTGGGGGAAAAGCCGGCAAATTTTACATGACTATGAATCCCACGAACCGATATTCTGAAAGTATTCTGCCCAAAGTGATGTCTTGTATCTCAGCTATTTCGTTTAAGCTACGCATCTGATTGAAATGACCACACGACCCCTAGCTTTGGCATAAGCGGAATTGGATATAAATATCGAAGAACACATGAAGTAAATAGCTCTGTCAAACACATCTGAGGAAAACTAATGATCCATGAGTTGTGTCACCGTCAGATGTAAGACACTGCTCATAGTTAAATGTCCATAGAGTACGTATTCTTATTCGGAACATGAGCCGGTAAGGCCCAACACCAAGCAAGCACTCATACACCACAATTTTACCATATAGATAAAAAAATAGCTGACAGATTACCAACTGTTTTCGACCAATAACTATTTCATATATTACTTGCCGATACTTACCATCCTAAAACGAGTGTTTGTAGATTCAGGCCCTGCTTTACATCATTCTTGCTCAGTTCTGATATGGTCAATAACTTTGCTGATATCAGGATCCTGCATTTGGAGAGTTTTCCAGTCAGACTTATCTTGATCTCTGTGACCGAAAATCTCAGGTGTAGCGAGTGAATCAGGGACTGTTCTTTCTGACCATGCTAGTGCTTCCACTCATACCAAAGAAGTGATGGTTGAGTTGGTTGGCACTATACAGACAACCTTTTTTCGAACTTGAACAGGGTACAAGAGATTGCATGAGTTCTGAGTGCCTTTGACTGCGATGCCGGGCAACCGAACAACAACATTTGCGCAGTCAGAAGGACAGCTCATTCCTCAGGAATGCCACCACTTTCTATGAGCAAGTCTATCCGGGTTTTTTTATTTGTCGAGTACTTATTGTCTTTTTCTGGCGGACCATGAGACAAAGGACTTACGGCATCAGCATCAGTTAGGTCTATTTCAGAACGATATCTCGGGCTAATGTCGTAATCTACTAAGGCTGCTAGCCAACGATAGCCTGTGGCATCCAATTTTGCGGATTTCAGCACATACGTAAGTGGTTTGTTGTCCATCACGACCAGAAAGTTGCTTTCACAAAAGTAATCATGAAATTTATCGGTGAGAGCCCACTTAACACTACCAGGCCTTCGGGCCAACATGTCCCCCCCCCCTACCAAACTTTCTGTGCTATCTCCGGAACGACAAAAAGAATGAGAGCTGACACTTCGTGACTTTGTAGTCATATTGAGCCCACTTGCATAACACCAAGAGCTGAGGATCATGTGCAAGTTCAAAATGGCGACCATGTGGGGTACCAGAAAAAATGAGTGTTATTTCTTCAATATTACTGCTTTTTCGAGAGGAAAAGTGGACGAAAACTATTTTATTTCACATTAGAATAATATTTTCTAAATTATCATGCAGATTGTTTTGAGAAATTACCTAAATAATAAAAACACGAAAAATCGAACAAAAAAATGCTTCTTTGAAATTGACGTCACTGTGACGTCGTCAAAGTGGCCATCTTGGATTTGTATTTTCTGTTACAGCTTGACCCAAGGGTATGGTGTGGTAAGTTTCATCGCTCTAGCTCAAGTGCAAGTAAAACAATTAGGGGGTGGGGCGGAATGCCCCCAAGCCTGGACAGGTCCCAGAAAGCGCAAGCCAGATAGGATTAACAGCCAAACATTCTTCTTTGTGTGTTGGGTAGTTCATCTCGCATTTGGAAAACCAACGACTAACATATGCTATAACCTTTAGTTGTGTCCTCTGCTGCTGATACAACGCAGCGCCCAGGCCAGTTCCACAAGATTGTGGACAGAGCAGCAGATCAGCCTAAGACAGGTGTTGTAAGTAAATTTTTCCGAGCCTCAAATGCATGTTGGCACTCCTGTGTCCACCCGTCTCCAAAAGGAGTTTTCATTATTATATCATCATTCTTTATGGGTTATGCTTAACCGTTTGATCGTTTCACTTCCTGTAAAGTCATTTTTCCTGTTCCTGTGCTGCTGGAGCAATGATGAACAGATCATCCATATAAACAGCCAGCTTTTTCAGGATCATATCACCCACACAACGTCCCATCAATCAGCAAAAAGTCAGCGGGTTATTAACACGACCCATACATATTCTACCGTACTCAGATAGACCAAATGGACATACGCATTTGGTGTTAGATGAGGATAGATCCATGAATACCGTTTAAAAACGCATAATTGATGGGTGAATCATGATGAACAATGAGGAGAGAGAAAGAGATCTAGTTTACAGGCGGGAAAAGAATCACATATTGTTCGGAGGTTCGATCTTTTGTAATCAACGCATAGACGTAGCCCCCTAAGATCTGGGGAGTGAGTACAATGGAGCTTGCAAATAAACTATTCGAGGGCTTGGTGATTTCCCCGTCAAGCATGGACTGAACATGCCTACGGTCATCTTCTTAGTCCTGTGGATGGACAGCCAGGGCTCTCTCTCTCTCTCTCCCTCTGAAAGGTGCCAACTCAATCAATTTAATGTTGTGCTCACCTACATCTGTTTAACCAACTTCAGACTTGTGAGTCGAGAGGCCTTCAATCATGTTGCCCAGCTTCCTGGTCGTGCGTTGTTTTGCTCCTCAGAAAACGATGAGCCAGTGATATCATAGACTCTCGCTTGATGGACTTCCATCTTGCTAAGTAGCGAAACAGTTAGCAGGTGCCTCGTCATGAGTATCGGTTGAGTTTGCTTCGTCCCATCTCTCAGGTGAACACATATCATGCTGATTGGTGCAGTTCCCCGAGGGACATAAATATCAGTAAGTACAATATCTTCGTAGGAAACATTTTGCGCTCTTCGGGGTTTCCCCGTAGCAGATACGAGGGAATTCTTACCGAGGAGACCATGCTTGCAAGATTCGAGAACTACTACGATCTATGTTGTATGGGGAACATACATTTCGAGCAATGCCGCGGATTTCCATCATTTCTGCTATCCTCATGTCCATCTGTCGCAGGTCGGAGTGCGGCTCTTTAAACAAAAAGAACAAAAAGAGTCTGATACGTGTGTGATGATGAATAAGTCGTTTAATGAAGATATCTGCAATAGCAATAAGAAACACCAGGGATCAAATCTGAAAGACTTGATAGTACTACAAATATTGCCGGGAAGACTCGCGTCTGCACCGGTCAACATACACCCAAGTTATGACAAGCATGTCTAGAGAAAGTCCAGTGGTCGAACGTGTCAAGCTGACGCACACACTTATTACAAAAAAATGATCTGTGTACAAGCATATAGGTCGATATAAGACGAACTCCAAATCACACTTAATTTGAATGAATACATGTTATGCAGGTGGTCTACGCCTTACATGGACTTCGTCTATCATGAGGGTCTCTATATCATCTGCATCTAAGCAAATGATATAGGCAGTGGACCCTTCACTTCGTCTCGCACAGAGTTCAGCAAGCCCACACCTGTGAAATATTCCATGCTGACAAAACGGTAGACACTATCAGACTGTAGTTGAAGGGTACTTGGATTTTTTTTTTCAAATCAATAGGGCAGGGAATATTTCACACGTGTGTGCCTACAGAAGATTCTATATTTAGTCCCACGGGCAAAATTTAAAGGGGTCAAATTCTGGAATCGTGTGTAAGAAACTCGTACCTTGTCAGCGAGTTCGACAAGACAAGAAACTGACATGGCAGCTTTGTTATTCTCTCCCGATCCATTTCGTTCTGTGCCGCATTTCGAGTGCAAGTAAGTGTTTGTAAGTAATAGTTATCGCCTGAGACAGAGGGGTTCATGCTGAATGAACACTCACACCAGTCCGATTTGAATACCGAGGTCGCGAAGCAACCGAGGTATTTAAATCGGAGTGGTGTGAGTGTTCATTCTGCATGTACCCCGATGTCGAAGGCGATAAATAACTTACACAATGGCCGTATTGTGTAACACATCATGGTTGTTTCAGGACAAACAACACATTTGCATACGAAACATAACTTCCACAACCCGTTTGACTGGTCCGTAACTCTCACGTTATCGTTACAAAGATTTGTAACAAAAAGATATATGTAATTGATATATATACGTGTCACAATCTACATTACGTGAAACGCATATGAAGCAAAATATGCAGACATACAAATTACATATCCCTATGTCCATACGCATGATCTCATACTAGGCCTATAATTAAGGGAATGTCTGACAGAAAGTCACGTTTACCGCTACACATTTGACTTGTACCCACACATATACGTACGGCAGAAAATGATACGTTACGACATACAGACGCGTCATATTTTGACTGCTTAGTCTGCAATCAACGCTCAGCAGGCGACAACCAAAGATTAGACCTATATTTGAGGCAGTCGCTGTTTTAATGTATGTATATCAGAAGGCATATAGTGTAACGCTCGCAAAAAGAAATTGTAACTGGATTCAGTGAAACTACAGCAAGAATGCACGACCGCGACGACGCTGGTGTCACTCGACAAGAAGGTATGTGACTGGCAGCAAAATAAACCAAAGTGTGAAATTTACATGGCGTATTTCCATGCAGATCCTATAACGATACATGTAGCTTGTCACTCCAATAATGGAAAGTAATTCTGGATTTGACTGACATTTATCAAAGCTGACTTGTGATTTGGTGGTGCTCAATTGAGCCATCTTCGCATATCCAAGTCGAACACTACACGTGACGGAACGCTAGTGTAACATTTAACTTGAAATGTGAAGATGAATTGAGCTTGTGTTTCTCGAAATTTCACTTGAAAGTTCGATATCAAAAGGCTTTTGTATCATTTTCATACGAGTTATCTCCCGTCGCACACTTCCACGGACATTGTTCGTTCTTTCAATGATTAATCTTAAAATGTTTGATAAATCACTTGAACACCGGATACGGCTTAATAAATTACTTTAACACTCGCCCACTTATTTCTACATGAACACCTGCTAATTCCTGAAAGCGACCAGGCGATTCACGCAGACGAATGCCCATGCCAGACAAAGAAGTCATTGTGTCTCTTGAAACTAGGGAGGTGTTCATGTCAAATATTACCCCGGATTTGATCGGCATGAACACCCGGTTCTTGCTACTTGAACACCGGGGCACAAGTGAAACCCATTGTGCGCCGGGTCATTACTGCAAAAGAAAAACCCCGGTTACACAATAGAGTCAGTGTGTAACTAATAATATTGATGGAATTCTAAACCGATAGGACCATATGTTACGATAGTGGGGATTTGGGGCGAGTGAATGTAATTTTCTGGTCTGTTTCCGACGGTATTTATCTACCTGAATTACACACGGGAGATCCCGCGTCATGACTCTGATATACAGATCAGAGTCTTGCTACTTGACTAGGGCAACCCCGCTCTCTAAAATGGAGGTAAAAAAGATCGTTTTTGTTCAATAAATCAGTTCACATGATGAATTGAGCAAAATCCTCTTGAGGCGCACACATACATATATTTCCCCATCAAATGACATTAAAAAATAAATTGTCATCTATCTAATTTGCATAATAATAGGACAAACATCTCTCGGGCTGTTTAAACAAAATCATCTGGTTCTTCAAATGGCAAATTAATTTTAGGACATGGAACAATAGATAAATTAATGCTCCTGAAGTTTTGAAGCATTGGTTAATCAGGAATGAATAGTTATTGAGCAAAAACGACCCGTTTTATCTCCATTTTAGAGAGTGGGATCGCCCTAACCTGGTTTAGCAAATATGTACGCGAAATTATTTACAGACGAGTGTCGAATATGATGCGTGTAACCCAAATACATGAATGTTTATTAAAAGACAGAGTGTTAATACTTATCAATTATGACAGCACCTCCTGATGTGCATACCGTCTCACTTTCATTACTGAGGAATACCGCATTCATTTGTCATTTAGAGTACGCTTTGATTGTGCCTGACACCATTTGAACACCATGGTGGCGTAGAAATATACCGTTCACTATCCCCTCTCCCACCCCAACCCCAAGCTAACATGAATTGAAAATTATCTGTATCATGACACCAGTGTGTGATAATTATGCCTATATCTAAGAAAGGTGCGGACAACATAAGGTGCGGTGACGTTTATCTAACGAATATATGACCCTGAAGTAATAAAACAGATAAAATTGCCTATAAGCACACGTTGTCGTGGTTGCACTAAATGACATGTCTCAGGCCTTGTCAGATAGAGAAATCGTGCGACTATCCGGCTGGTACCAGGAACTGTGTACAAAATTAAACTCAAACTGATAGAAATGCAATATTATCTCAAAGTTTAGTGGAACCATCTGTACATTTCTAAAGCTAAGATTAACACATCGCTAAAATCTTGAACAACTTTGCGAGGACTGAGTACAAAAGAAACTACTGTTGACCAAAATATAGAGATATATCTCACCGTCTCTTAGTAATAAAGCTGTATGTAAAACCGCCAAACACCTTTCCGATTCATCGCATATTTCTGGAATCTCATCGTCTCTTAGTAATAAATCAGTATCTAACACCAAACTCCTTTTAGGAGTGTACGTAGTTAACATAACCGTTGCTGGAGACAGATCAACCCGACACCATGCAGACAGACGAACACTATAGCGTGTGGCGAAAAATGTGATTTCATAATATGTGATTTCAGTAATTCTGCATTCAGTGTTTCGAACCTCTTTATATCATTGTGATATCCGCGGGTTCTCATCAGGGGGTGCGGTTTAGTATAATGGTAGAAATATTCTTTGCACGTCTTTGCATACATATTTGCAGGAACCTTTTCCTTGAATATCAGAATTTAAACTGGAATGTACCGTTCCGGTGAAAGAATTAGAGCCTGCACCAATTGTTAGGAGGGCGTGCACCGGTTAGGTGTCTAATTCGATATTTTAATGTGACCTCATCTGCATATTATCAGAGCCTGCATCAAGTCATGGTAGGTGGGCATGCACCGTAAAGGTGTCTCATTTGGCACCGTATAATAAAGTGCATATTAATAGAGCCTGCACCAATTTATGATAGGTGGGCACGCACGATATAGGTGTCTCATTCGATATATTAAAGTTTAATGCATCTGCATAATATCAGAGCCTGCACCAATTTATGGTAGGTGGGTATGCACCATCTAGATGATGTCGTTCAGTATTCACTTTATGGGTGAACAGAACCATTCAACGCCGGATAGGTCTTTTCGTTCAGTATTCACTTTATAGGTGAAGGAACTGATCAACGCACCGTTTAGGTGTGGGAAATCAACATACGCTTTATAGGCGATGAGATTTGTTTCTTTCCTTTGTCCGACGTTATAACTGTCAGCTATGCTGGTTTTGAAATACTCTCAGCTAGCCAGCCCGGCATTGTCTTATATAAGGATAGATGCGGAGCGCGCATAACACTCTTTATATTATACTACTCTTTCATATTCCCATATTTGTCATACTGCAACATTTTATGGGGTAACACATACACCAGTCATCTAAATCCTTTAAATCTTCTCCAAAAACGTGTAATTAGACTTATAACGTTATCCGTTAAGTATGACCACACAGCACCTTTATTCAAGCGAACTCAAATTCTCCAGTTACCTAAACTGAATCTTTATCTGTTACTTCTACTAGTACACAATTTTTTTTATGATTCAAGTCCACTACCCAAATATTTTCGGAACTATTTTGTAAAACAATCATCTGTTCATCAATATCAAACACGCGCACATTATCTTAATTTATACAGGCCATTTTATCGTAGTAATTTGTTCTTTTATACTATCAAAACAGCTGGTCCTCGCGAGTGGAATAAACTAATGTCCTCTATCAAAAACATACCATCGACATCACTTTTCAAATCCAAGCTTAAATCATACCTAACTGAGAATGACTGATCTACTTTTTCGACCATTTCCGATGCTGTTGCACTTGTCAAGCAATAATATTAAGCCACCCTAAGTTTAATTTCAGTATTATTTCCAACTTAGGGATAAAACAAGCCCCCTGGGGTTTTATTCCCGCCTTTCAAAGCATGTTAGCATCATTTATATTAGTTACGCAAATTTGGTGAATAAAATGAAATGAATGAAATGAACGGACCTTGGCGGAAGCACTAGAGAGAGAATCGTAAAATCCGTCCGTCATTTGCAAATTTGTGTTTCTTTTCCCAATGAAAAGTTGACAAGCTGGGCAGTAAAGCGCACTGTGCGTCGCAATAAATCGGCAAAATACGTACAAGTAAGTTTACTCTATACGTATACAGCAATTATGACTGGAATATTCCAACTTCTTGGTCTACATGCTTGGTATAAAGTAATTTTTTCAAACAAATTCATATTGCATTGATATGACGTCACAGTTTCCATAGCAAAATTTGGAATCCAGTGGAAATCACTTGAGATATCATTTTAATCATCTCCATTGATAAACTTGGTCGATATCTGTACTTCTTTCAATACAATTTCGCCATTTTCGCTGCATTTCTGGGTTTCTAGCTATAGTGTCGAGCGCCTGCATGGTTGAGTAGCTGATCTGTCTCCATTTATCAGAATATAGAACGAGCCAACTGCTCATATCATTTAGCTTGTTGGGCTAAAATCCGACGAACGATGATGAAATTCCCATGAGGGGCAGCGTTTTCCTCTGTATATCTGTAAATCCAATTCGCTGGTCTACATTTCAATAGCCATACGTCCAACCATCTAATCTCTCATTATTCTATGGAAGAACATAGATTTTGTAGCTGAAATATCACAGGTATTCAGATAAATTTATAAATACGGCTCTTTTCATCACGAATCCTCTGGTAAAATTGCTGTATAATGGAAATTGCAAATCAGCTCAAACTCTCAAAAAATTATGTTACATGGCTTGCTCGCTTAAAAGTATCGTATCGTGGACATGTATAATCAGCTGACAGTTCCTGGTGATGCCTGCCATACCAGGCTGACGCTGTTCTATATCAGGCCTGACAAGTCTCACTAAAATGTCTCCAGTTTCCAGAAATTCACTCTGACTCCCGGAACTTTTTTCCAAAAATTAACATTGAGTAAATATGAGGCTCAAGGAATTTATTTCAATATTTACAATTGGGTAAATGGGGAAGGACCAAAATGAAATTTGGCAGCCACTACTTGGCAGCACTGCAATATGACCAGTAGTTTGTCCGATCAGTTCTGATCAGACAGCTGATAAGGCTGGATAAGAGCTTTTCGTTTCCTATTGGTAGTGATGGCAAGGAGGGG
Organism: Hanleya hanleyi; assembly: GCA_036873755.1. Taxonomy (NCBI): domain Eukaryota; kingdom Metazoa; phylum Mollusca; class Polyplacophora; order Lepidopleurida; family Hanleyidae; genus Hanleya; species Hanleya hanleyi. The sequence goes on from JAVTVY010018432.1 coordinate 57,055, forward strand.
AAAATACACCTCAAAGGAGAAAAGATAGTGCCACGGCACTGTAGCTCATCTGGCTGTAACAGGAGCAAGTAGCTTAAGAAATTTTTACGAAAGAACTGCAATAGATGAGTTTCTAACTTGTGTTGTCCCCCTGAACACTGACTGATTCATGCAGTAATTTTTCTGAGATTTCATGAATCAAGTTTCATGAGAAATTCAAGATGTGGCCATATTGGATTTTCGAAATGGACCAAAAAAGGTATCTTGCACAACTGGACCACAAGGGGAACCTGTGTACCCAATTTGACAAAGATCCATGCAGTAATTTCCTGAGAATTCACGATAACAAAATTTCATGGGGAAATTCAACATGGGCGTCTGGTGGCCATATTGGATCTTCGAATCGGGCCAGAAAAGGTATCTTGCAGAACTAGACCCCAAGACGAACCTGTGTATCAAATTTGAGAAAGAACAATCCAGTAGTTCCTGAGAAATCACGATAAATTTTCATGGGGAAATCCATGTTTTTCGAATCAGATATTGGGTTTTCGAATCAGATCACAAAAGGTATCTTGCACAACTAGACCACAGGGGGAACCTGTGTACCAAATTTGAGAAAGATCCATGTAGTACCTCCTGAGAAATCCCGATCATAAAGTTTCATACGAAAATCCAAGATGGCCGCCTGGTGGCCATACTGGATTTCCGAATCAAAGTAAAAAAGGTATCTTACACAACTAGACCCCAAGGGGAACCTGTGTGCCAAATTTGAGAAAGATCCATGCAGTAATTTCTGAGAAATTGTGATAATGTTTCATGGGGAAATCCAAGATGGCCACTTGGTGGCCATATTGGATTTTTGAATCATACCACAAAAGGTATCTTGCACAACTACGCCCCAAGGGGAACCTGTGTACCAAATTTGAGAATGATCCATGAAGTAGTTCCTGAGAAATCGCGATAAAGTTTCATGGAGAAATCCAAGATGGCCATTTAGTGGCCATATTGAATTTTCAAATCGAAGCAGAAAAGGTATCTTGCGCAACTAACCCCAAGGGGAACCTGTGTACCAAATTTGAGAAAGATCCATGCAGTAATTTCTGAGAAATTGTGATAATGTTTCATGGGGAAATCCAAGATGGCCACCTGGTGGCCATATTGGATTTTTGAATCATACCACAGAAGGTGTCTTGTACAACTAGGCCCCAAGGGGAACCTGTGTACCAAATTTGAGAATGATCCATGAAGTAGTTCCTGAGAAATCGCGATAAAGTTTCATGGAGAAATCCAAGATGGCCACCTAGTGTCCATATTGGATTTTCGAATCGGACTGAAAAGGTTATCTTGTACAACTAGACCCCAAGGGGAACCTGTCTATCAAATTTGAGAAAGATCCATGCAGTACTTCCTGCGAAATCACGATAACAATGTTCCATGGGAAAATCCAAGATGGCCATTTAGTGGCCATATTGAATTTTCAAATCGAAGCAGAAAAAGTATCTTGCGCAACTAGACCCCAAGGGGAACCTGTGTACCAAATTTTAGAAAGATCCATGCAGTAGTTCCTGAGAAATCGCGATAACAATGTTTCATGTGAAAATTCAAGATGGCCGCCTGGTGGTCATATTGGATATTCAAATTGGACTAAAGTACACATGTTGTACAACTAGGCCCAAAGGGGAACCGGTGTACCAAATTTGAGAAAATCCATGAAGTAGTTACTGAAAAATAATGATGACCAGATTTCACTGGCAAATTCAAGATGGCCGCCATGGCAGCCATATTTAAAAGCATATCGACACCGCATAAACAAATTCTGGTGTACTCATTGGGGGGAACATGCATGCCAAGTTTCAGCTTAATCAGAGAAGACGATGGACGACGGACGACTGACGACGGACGAAGGACAATCAGGCCATGACATAAGCCCATCGGGCCTTCGGCCCAGATGAGCTAAAAATGTGTTACCCGTCCAATCAAGTATATAGGGCCAATGGTTATATTCACCAGCTATACAAATGTCCATTTACCAGAAATAACCTGTAAAATATTATATAGATTGTGTATTTTTCTATTGTTCATAATTTTGAATTACTAAATAGCCATAATGTATTGGGATGTTTGAAAAAAAAATCTATGCAGCTATTTGCTCATCCTGGAATGTCTGCACTAAGACTAAACATGGAGCCTACTATGGCCCAAATTGATTTCAGATTATTTGTAATATATATTTTTTTTTATTTGGAGAACAAATTGCCTATGCATTGGTGAATTTGTTTATCTTGGTCAGACCTTCAGTAATATAAAACTGGTCTCACTCAAAAAATTTATGGTCTTTTCTCAGCAGGGCTACTTTAGCCAACACTGCTGGAGACCGTGTCATCCTTCAATTCCAATGAAAACCCACCCTGACCAGCTGCTACATGGATAACCATGCAAGTCCTGGGGACACTTCAATAACCTAGAATTGCCAGATTCACTTTTCCCAGGGTCTCCAGGATTCTTCACTTCACATACATGTAGCTGACGCGAGTATATCCATGCTGGTGTCGGGACAAATCTTTTGTTGTGGTGTCAATTAAGTGTAGAAATGTTTAATTCAGACAAATGTTATGATGTCATCTTTTAGACCAATTGAAACTATATATGTAGATGAGTATGATTACATACATTTAAATTAACAGTTTAACCTCATTCAGCAATCATGTAAATGTAAGTATTACTTGAGCCGATTGATGAAGAATTTACAAATATATAAATAAACAAAAAATAAGTTTTCAACGAAAATTATCTGTAAAAAAGCTTATCTGTAAAAAATATTTCTGTGCATTATACATGAACTTCAAATCTCTTTAATTGTTGCGCAATTATAGGTTAACAGCAGATGTGAAATAAATATTTGCTGAAAAGTCGCTAAATATTTGCTGAAAAGTCGCTTGCCCAAACGTCATACCCTCCATTTCAAGCAAATTGTCCATGATTCCTCTTCACTCATTCCAGTATTCTAAATTTGTGAAGCTTTAGATTTGGCTTTCAAGCCAAGGGACGGGTTTAAATTTATGTATCCTTCACAGAGATTTTATGAGTATCAGCCTGTTTTGATTTCAGTGCTGGCTAACCCAGGGCTATGTTCAGTTAGGATGGTTTGATGTGTACACAGTTGTGGTTTAAATAGATAAGCTCCATGGACTAACCATGCAAGTTCTACTTCAGATCTGCAGCGAATGTCATCCACTCACAGAGTTTTATGGCTTCTAAAACAAACAATTTATGGCTTCTAAAACAAACAATTAGCTACTTCAATCAGAAAGGCCAGTATCACTGGAAAAGACATCAACTGTTTACCATCAACTCCACTTTGCCACTAATCTAAAGTATCATCACAGATAGCTTTTCCTTCATAGACTACATCTGTGTTGAAGGATCTGAATCACGTTTACACTACATTTAATGGGTTATGCCGACCTTTGGAACTATAGATCCAGAATTATAGATACGATATACTTCTTATTTGAACAGTCTTCCGAGCAGCACATGGACATGTTCAATGCTGTTCAAATTTTAGACTATTGTTGCTTTATTTAGTGGCATTGTAAATGAATTGTAACAAAAATAAATTTAGAATGCGTAAATGTGCCACTTTTGCACATGTAGATTATAATGATCCAATTCAAAAGTGTTCGTCTGTTCTGCCCTTATTATTGGCACACATATAATTTCATAAATCATTAAAAAGAACGATCAAAATTACTACTTGTTACAAAGGATACATACATTCACTTTAAGGTACATGTATACGTTTTGATGTAATATGTGTTTCCAAATCTGTAAATGGACCGTGCAGTGTTTCCTGTTTAGGAAATATATACAGCATTTCCTATTCAAGAAACAATATACGGTTTCCGATTTAGGAAACATTAAAATGCTTCCTACTGAGGAAACTTTACATGGATTCCTGTTTAGGAAATTTAGGAAATGCCGAGGGTAGTGGACGCGATGAATAAGTGCAATATGGTGTAAGCTCTAGAAATATATGAGGGTAGGGATCGAGTCAGGTTAGGAGACAGAGGTAGGCTTGGTGCCCCTAGGGTGGGAACATGCATGTTCCCCGAGGGCAGTGGATGAGTTGAATACGTGTAGTATGGTGCAAGCTTCAGGAATATATGACGGTAGTGGGACACGAGGCTTAGCTTAGGAGATAGAGGATGGGGCTTTAGTGCCCTGGAGTTTGGGACAGGATTTCGAGGGAGGTGAATGGGTTGAAAAAATGCGATATGATGTAAGCTCACGAATATATGAGGCTAGGGGGTCGGGCGAGTTTAGGAGACAGAGGGTGTAGCTTGGTGCCCCGGGGTGGGGACATATTCCCCGAGGATAGTGGATGGGTTGAAAACTTGTAGTATGGTGTAAACTCCAGGAATATATGAGGTTAGGGAGTCTGGCGAGTTTAAGAGATAGAGGACAGAGCTCGGTGCATCGGGGGTGGCGACATGCTCTCGATGGTAGTGCATGGGTTGGGTAACCATAAGTGTAGCATGATGTAAGCTCCCGGAATATATAAGTTAGCATTATTAATCAAGTAGAGGATCATGACTCAATTCAAAATGACGGCCAAGCGAAGAGAAAAGTGATGTTTTCAGTCTGTTCTCTTCACAATTTAAGCTTTTCTGCGGGGGAAAAATGCACACAACATTACAGATAGTTTATTTACTAATTTATCAAGTAGTATTTGCGAGGATAATTGCTTAATTGAAAACAAATCGAAAAATTTACCGAAAATACCTCCTGAAAAAATCAGCTCCCCTACCTAGACTAGACCAAATGCCTGAGAAAATCATTGTGTACCATCAATGGAACTAGTGTCATATGGCGGGGTGATAGATACGAATGTCTCGGTAATTAGTGTCCCTTTTCATATTTCTTTTCTATTGCAACCAAGGACGGACACTTGTCCCCAATGTGGAGAAAAATGTCCTAGCCGGGTTAGAAGATATGGGGCGGACACTCTTAACCACCGGACACTTAGCGGCTCCACACCGGGACGGATCAAGCTGTGTGGGTGGCCACATGCAATGCACATGTGATTTTAATTAACTATATATCTTATATGCAAAGCTGTTTGAGGTGTTCCCTCAAAGTATCTACCAATTCCATAAAATGAGCAATTACGCGGAATACTAATACAATTTACATAATTGCTACGCTATGCATTTCTGCATACATGTATAATAATCTCTGTACCTGAGGTTCGTAACACATTCGAATATTTATATCTAATATGTATAGATATATATTATAATTCTCGGTATATCATATACGTGTGAATATCGAGTACTGATTCAACATTTTCATGCAGATAGTGAGTGCACATTTAACATGTCTTACCTGTAGATCTCGTACTATCTATCTTTTAGGAATTTGGACATTGTACTCTTGGAACTCAAGCTTCATCCCGCCGCTGTTGTTCCTGTCACATGTGTTCTGTCACGAGTGTTCAGTCATGGATGCCTTCAATACACCGTTGTTGGTTGAAGTTTCATGTAACTGTGAATTTACTTTGATGTCTTCTCCCAGTGGACGTAAATATGAAGATGAAGTGATATATAACAGTACAATACGAAAGGTTGCCCTGGAGAACTGTAGTGGCTGATGGAAAATGATTCAGAAATACATATGTTGGAACAATTCATGAATTCCAAGTATAGATATAGCCGAATAGCTTATATTAGTCCATACTGCCGGTAAATACTCGATTAATGTATTCCCGATATACATATTCAGTGATCATATGTAAAATACACATAATGAGGTCTGATCGGTATATTCGTGTCAGTATAGGCTACATGCTCTACTTGAACATCATAATTTACAAGTCATAGAAATTAAACTTGCTACTTGGCCCCCAAGGGCAAGTTGGTGGAGAAGGGGCATTAATGATTCAAATCAGGTTGGACAGGGTTACCATGTCACACGTGAATTATTTTATTATTTTGTGTTAACCTTCCCCAAAATTTTGTTCCTCGAATTTGTACATGTTCCAGTAATCCAGATATATACCTATGTTTCATTTTGGGGAAATTTTCCCCAAAATCATTTCTCTCACATCATCGACTGAAGCTTACAGTTAGCTATGGTGTGCAATGTTGTTGGGAGCATAACACTAGATAATCTGAGAAGAGGTCATCTGTCAAGAAGTCAAACAATCACGTGCTGCTATACTGATTAGAGTGTACCGGAAGACAGCTTATATACAACGACTAATTGTTGAACGGATTGTAAAATGTGGTGGATGCCTAAAACCATTCTCCTGACATACTACAGCTTACCATTTTGCTCTTTTCTTATCACAGCATGTATAGTGAAGATCACAAGAATTCCAGTGCTGGCCTGTACGTGAAATTTCATTTTGAGGAATATTTCCTCAAAATTTAATTTTGAGGAATATTTCCTCAAAATGATTTCTCTCGACAATGTCAGTGCAGCTAATATTTGAACTGTAGTTATATTACATGTTACGTGGAAAACACCTGGATATATATATAGATTTTTGGGAAGGCTTCCTCAAAATAACTTTTCACAGCTTTTCACGAAAGCTTATATTGTATTACTTGAGCAACCATTTTCATTTTGGGGAAATTTTCCTCAAAATGATTCATACTGCAGCAGTCTAATCCGTCATTCCTTATTCACTGGTCGTCCACAGAAGACTTCTCAGCGTCCATAATCCGAGGACCGAATTCTTATAAGAGCATTAGCATTAACACTGGGATAAAAAGTAGCCTTTCAGGGATATGCCAGCAGTATATCAGAAACTACATTATGTAGATTTTGCATTGTGGGGAGAGCTCTTCAGCAATGTCTTTCTCACAAAGTACTTGGAGATCTTCAATCTTCAATCTGTCAATCTTACATGGAGAGTAGGAAACAGATTTGTTTTATTTTGGGGAAAGTTTCTTCAAATTATCTTTTGGATAGCTTCCATTTTGTAGTTTACATGTATTCGAGTATTATATGTAAGACTAACTGATTTCCATTCTCGGAGAAGAATCACCCAGATTCATATTTAATGCATTCGGGTGTAATTTCAGTACAAAGCATGTGAATAAATGTATTTGAATGATGTACCAAAATAGTCCTGTTTTATTTTGGGTTCTTCGGGAAACCGTGGAAAATAAGGACTAACGAGAGAGTCCTTTATTATTTTGGATGCGCTTAAAAGAAACTACAGTTGACCAAAATATAGAGATATACTACACTGGAAGCATAGTATGGATTGGAAAATACTCTGGTTCCAAAGTTTACTCGCCGTATCCATGGGTATGATTCAAGGTAACGTTTATGTTTGAAAATGTTTTTTACCAAGATATTTTAGATAGAGCTCAACTCGTATCTGTTCTACAATGGACAGTGTAACCTGTAATATATCCGTATACTATAACAATTATTGCCTATAGTACTACTTGTTCGCTTGCAAGAGGCTAGCTTGTGTATGTTGTTGCCTGTTCTTTCATAAATATGCACAGAACTTTTACTCCACCCACGATATGTATTTCTAATTTACCACAACGCTTTTGTGAGGATTGCCAAAATGATCTGTTCGAAAAGCCGGAGGGGAAAATCTGTCGACAAATGCCTTTTCACGCCAGTTTGACGTCATTACAGTAACCATCTTCGTTTTTTTTCAGATTTATTCATAGAACTTTACCCCCCAAATATCCAGAAGACGTCATCAGTCCCCCAATTGTGACGCTCATTTCAAACTATGGTCGACCATGACTACGATATCAGTTGTGGTTGGATAGTTAAGTACTATTAGACATTAGACGGTTGTCATTTGCGATTTGTTGCATTGCCGAATTCTTCAACATTATCATTCAAATCGTACATGAACACGGGCCATCTTCTTGCATCTGGACTCCCAGACTCGGTGGTTGTGTGAAACATTTCAAAGAGATTTCTTGCAGATGCGTCTAGTCCGTCACTCAATATTCAGCCGTCGTCCATTGAAGAATTTCCGCGTCAAGAATCCAAAGACCTAATTAATATAATAGCATTAGCACCAAATTAAAAGAATAAAGCATACTATACATAAAACTAAGCTAATTTCCTGCAAAAGAGAAGCGGTCAATAGTTTTCAATGATGCCAGCAAGACGTGATGTTGTTCCAAAAATATCAAATCCGTATCGCTGATCAGTATTCTTGATCCATGTGATTCTGTTTGTAAAATCGTTATCTAGAGAACAATGCAACCCAGCCACTCCTCGACTGCGACCGTCCACTAGAACACCATGAGGATATTGAAATAGGTTCACATTGTCCCTAGCCCCGGGTCAAGCGGAGCTAGACACAATTTACGAAACGTACCGCCGCAGATCTTCCAAGCCACGCTCGTATTCTGCTATCAGCATACGATATGTATCGCCAAATTTGATAAACTTCGAGTGGAGGCGTTTGATGATATAGCCCTGTTTTATAAATTTTTGCAATAATGTTTTGTTACGTTGATTAAAGTCGTCGCATTTAATGAAGGTCCCTCTGCTATATTACTGTCCAGATAGGGACGTAAAGTCGACGAGAGAGAAGGCCTGCTTCATCTTTATAGAGATATAGGTCTAAATAAGATGTGTCTTTTTGATGTGTACGCTGAAGTTGTCGTATTCATGGCCAAAAACAGTTCTCCCGGCATTGTTTTTTTTTAGAATTTTACCAACCTACTGTTGACCACTCCTCTTATAAAAAACTATAGTCTGTTAGTCAACCCGGAGAACCGTAATTAGTTTTGACTTTAAATCTTAGTTGGTTAAGTCTACATTCATAATAGACTATGCCCCTTTAAAGTTCTCATAATTAGGCTAAAAATGAAACACAATAGTAACGTATCAATTTGGGTATCATATTTGAGCTAAACAATGGATTTACAATGTTAAAATATTTGTTAAAGTTGTACTTACCGTATTTTTAATCATATTTTATCATATTCGTATTGTTATGTATATTTTACGAAACAAACAAAATTATTGTATTTGTTGATCGCCGAGTGAGCTAGGGGACTTTTAATTGTACGCCAGAAGCCAAAAGGTTTGAGAATGTTTGCTAGATCAGAATTTTGTACTGGGTCTGAAAATGCGCATCTTGGTGGTCAAAGCCGCTGCATTTTGAGTGAAAAATCCGGTTTTTCGATTTTTTTTTATACCAAATTTTCAACAAAATTGATATGTATATTACCAAATGTATAGCTGTGCCTCCATATTTGGTTCAATATTGAAGGTGCTGAACTGGTCCAGGCATGCACCTGAGCAAAAGTCAAATGTTATTAATTTCAGTGGTCTCACGCGATGAATTCGTCGAATGCATCCAGAAAAATTGACATCTGCTATACGGCATTCAGCAATATCAAATATTAACATGGTCACTGTGGCGAATCTCGCCATAAATTTTCTCTCAACCCCTTTTTCGCAGAATCTGCAAAATGTGTTTTTTTTCTGAAGAGTCAGCGATTTGGCTCCACCATCTAGAATAAAACCTGTATTTGTGTCCTGATGTATCAAATGATGTATTTATCACTGACAGTCATACTGATGTCACGGTGACGTCATGAATTCCAAACGTCGATCAACGTATTTCTTTCTCGGAATTTTTTCTTTATCCATTATCTTTTCTAGATATACAGATGGATACGTTACCTTGCAGAGCTTACCTATCTGCCGCGTGCCTTAACTGTGCTAAATACCAGTTTATTATCCACCATTTTCAGGGTAACAGACTGATGACTGTCATCACAAATGTTTCTCTTGCAGTATAGTAATGTTTTTGCCAATAATGAACAGAATTGGATACACAAGAAAAACTGAAAGCTTTAAGACATACAGCATAATAGACTATACCAGTAATTTGTTAAGGAAATACTACATTTAATCTTACCAGTCACCATCAAAAGAGAATACTTTAAGATCAGTCAGTGTCGCAGTGACGTAAAATGGCGAAGATCTCAAAGCAATCTGAGCCCGCTCCGCCACTTCAAGAATTTTGTAGTGTGGTACGCAGATACATAAGCCGATGTATAAACACATTATGCCTCTTATACCGATGTTACGTGTCGGGTGTGGCAGTCTGACGCAGAAAAATATCCCCCCCTCTCCCTAAAAATACACCCTACCAGATGCGGGAAAAGAGTTACCGAGTTTTCCTTGTGCTTCTCGAGATTTTCCAAGGTAGTTTCTCAGATACGCTGGCTTATGTTCTATCATGATCCAGTTGTTTACCAAGAATTCTGTGGTGGATGTGGCCCAGACACGCATCCCTAGACCCCTCCCTTTAAGTACAATTCCAATCTTCGTAACCAGCGAGGTACCATGGTCTCACTATAACTCACTATAATACTATGTTTACTGTGTTTCTTTACTTGGGTGTGTTACTACGATGGAGTGCCCAATTAAACCAAACCAAAAACAAACCATGTGACAAAAAATAACTTATTCTTGAGAATTGATACTATTGTGACTCTAAAATCCTTTGAAATTACAGATTTCCCACAAATCGCAAGGTATATGAGGTGACTGACTGTGCATGCTGGACTAACTAAGCGTTGAATTTGGCATAATTGGGAAATTCTCGGACAATTAACCATAGATAAATTCAAAATGGCGTCGATGAAAAGTCCTGAATAATGTTTTCTTTTTTTCTGTCCCCAATTTTGAATTTAACCATCATTTTGAATCTGAAGACTAAGCAAATAGATTCAAAATGGGCACAAGCTATGATTAAAGGGCCTCCTGTTTGGATAAATTTGCACAACCGATTGAGAATAATGCCTTTATCTATGCAAGCAACATGGAAAAACAGATTTTCAGATGAACCAACAGGGCTGCCATTTTCAATTGGACCATCTTGGGGACAGGCAAACAGCTTTAAGATGGGCATGAGATGTTGTGCTATGCATAGATATCTCTCAGTTTCGATAAATTTGCACAGTGAGCTAACAAAAATGCCTTGAGCTATAGGAGCACGAAGAAATACGTATGATTTGCAGATGACCCCATATGACAGCCATTTTGAATTTTACCAGCATATCCTAATCTTGGAGAAAAGCAAATAGACTCAAAGTAGGAATAAGATGTTCGGCTTTGCTTAGATATCTCGAATAAAATAGATATTTCGAAAAAAATGCACAGTGAACTAAAAATAATGCCCCCAACTATAAGAGCAACATGAAAAGTATGATTTTTATTAAAGATGAACCCATATGGCCGCGATTTTGAATTTGGCCATTAAAACTTGATATAAATGATATGTAAATAGATTCGAAATGGGATTAGGATATTCGGTATGCTTAGAGATTTGCACAATGAACTAAGAATAATGCAATGAGACACGTGAAACATTTCGATTTTCAGATAACACCATATGGCCGCCATTTTGATTTTGAACATCATATCTTGATTGTATGAACATGTAAATAGAGGGCATAAGATGCTAGGCTTTGATTAAGATCACTCGAATTTCCTACATTTGTTCACTGAGCTAAGACTAACGCCTAGAAATACCAGAGTAACACATCCGATATTTTGAATTAAACCATCATATTTTAAGCTGAAAATTATGCAAATATATTCAAAATATGCGTAAAGCAATATGCTCGGATGTGAGATCCCATGGTGTTAAATATTCGCTCATTGAGATCAGAATGATGCCTATTATGAAACTATTAAACAACCTTAAAAAGCCCGATGGATGGCCCCACGTAAGCGCCATTTTGAATTGAAGCATGATGGTTAATCACTAGAATATACTAAAACTTTGGGAAAGTCCCCGCTGTCGATTTTCATCCATCTTTGTGATACCGCGAAAAGTTCAAAAGAGCGCTAAATTTCCAAACATCTATCACCAAGGCCAGAAAGGGTTTACCCAAACTACTTCAGAATCAGGAGAAAAAACTCGGCACCAACAATTTTCCTGATCAGGAAGATTCACTCTATGAGAAATTACATTTTGCCAATAATTCACAAAACAAAAATGCTCAAAGACATATGCACCTGCACCAAGAAGCCTGTGATGTAAAGCGAATAATTGTGCAGTGTTAATAGCCTATGGTACTTTTATTGACTTCATAAATCACTGATATACACTATTATGTTATATGTCTTAGAGCTGTAAGTCTTCATTATGCGTAGAGGCTTTGCTCATTTTTCCTACCACAAAGGGCATCCAATTATTATATTTCAACAGAAACAGTTGTATGCAGTTTAATATAACAGTATAGAAAAAATAAAAATAAATGAACAGTTTTGAGAAAAAGAGACGCTGAATTGGAATTCACGACGTTACCGTGACGACAGTGAGATATAAATTGCATCGTTTGACATAGTATAACCCCAGTGCAGTTTGTTGAAGTTTTCTGCTCTCTATTAGCAAAGATGAGCCAGATGATAAATCCAAATCGCGGTCTGTGCAAAAAAATACATTTTGCAGATTCTGCCGAAAAAAGCCGATAGGGGTAACTTTAGGGAAATTTTCACCACAAGAGTCCGAAGACCATGTTCATTTGGTATTGCTGAATTCCCAATGGCTGTCGTCAGTTTTCTGGATGCATGGAAATAACCTACTTGTGGAAATGAAGATATCAGCGAGATAATTCTCGTGATATGATATATGGATTTGAGCAATTTAAACTTCATTTTTGGACGAAATCATCACGTGAAGCCACTGTAATCAATTACATATGGCTTTTTCTCAAGTGTATGCCTGGACCAGCTCAGCACCTTCAAATTGGAGCCAAATATGGACGCGCAGTTCCATATTTGGTAAGTATACATTCGTTTTATCAATTTCGGCGAAAATTCAGTCACAAAATCGAAAAATCGCATTTTTTTAATCCAAAATGCAGCAGCTTTGACCACCAAGAGGCGCATTTCCAGACTCAGCACAAAATTCTGATCTAGAAAACATGCTCAAACCTGTTGGCCTCCGAAGTACTCAGTTCTTGGACTAGTGGTGCTCCGGGAGCCATCATTGCACCACCGAGTGACGTTTTTGGTTGACTGGAAGTGAGCGCACTCAATTAAAACCGCCACACAACATATATTAAGTGATCATGCCGGTGATTTTCCTAAAAGAAAACCCAATCCGTCCACTTTCATTTAGATGATTTTAGTAATTGAACAGTATTGCTAAGAATGTCTACGAACGCTCGGTGGCCGAGTGGTCTAAGGCGCTTTCGTTGGTGACCGCTAGCCTAACACCGCTGAACCGGCACGGGTTCGAGCCCAACTGGTCCATGTGTGAAAGCCTGTCAGTTACTTGCCGAAGGGCGGTTGTTCTCCCCGGGTACTCCGGCTCCCTCCACCAACCAAACTGACAGTCACCATATGAGTGAAACAAACTTGAGTGTGACATTAAGCCAAATTCCTCCCTCCTCTACGAACGCATTAACATCGGCATTCAATCGGATCAGTTGAACGATGAGTTATAATTTGGTTTTTGGATTTTGGTCGCGGAAATTCTTTAATGGGCGACTGCTGAATACTGAAAGACAATCTACACAATTCAATAAGCGTCTGATCTTTTCAATCAGGACCTATTCAAAATAAGGTAAGTATTCCTTTAAAAGTAAGTTACATATTGTATCATGCAAGGTCGTTTTGAAGTCATTCATGATCACCTTGGGTTCAGTGCCTTATATTATAATATAAATATTATATCAATATGAGCGGTAACTTGGCTTTACAATCTCATCTGAGGAAAAGTACCTGATCCTAAACCCCATTTGATCCTTAAGTCAGTTCGGTCGTATTAATGTCGTTATCCGTGTGATTTGCTGTTCCATTCATTCCTCCCCTGTCTACCCAGTGATGTAAAGAAAACCATCTCTTCGATTATAGAACCATCAATCGGATATAGTAAACAGGTTGCTGAGCAACTGAATAATGATAACTTCCATATTTTATATTCTATATAGCATACCACGCCAATTTTCTTCTTTCAGATTGACCTGTCCCAAATGTAGCCGAAATCATAACGAAGCTGCATGCACCACATTTCAGAGATCTGAGCATATCATACAAGGAGATGTTTCCTTGTCCTCACCTCAGTTTTACTGTCAACAATTGGCTTTCCTGAAATCTTACACTATCTCTATAGTGATGTTCCATCAGATGATGATGGGAATAATTTGCAACAGTAGTTTATTATATAGATGTGCATTATCTCCATATCATCGTAACACCAAATTCCATATTCGATTAGGAAAATCTCTGAGCTATATATACCACATCCTAAAATGTAAGAGTAAAACAATCTGCCTAGAGACTCGTCTGCTTTATCGTAATATATCTGGTACTTCCCCGGGTCACTGATGTCCACCACTCAACCCGCAGCAGCAATGCAGAGGAGTTGGGAACTTTGAGGAGCCTAAATGACCTTATAGTAGGTTAGTAGTAGGAAGCCGTGGAATTCATTAGCATTTCTGCGCGCCCAGAATTATCTCCCCCTGCGGAGTCATGTGGAGCTGACGTCACTTACGGGTCAAAAGTCGCTTAGAGGAATCAAAGATCACTTCCGGCACCTTGATTTCTCTATCTCACCATCTCGTGGCCATTGAGTGACTGTCGCTGAAAACTTATCGTGCGCATGCATTGAGAATATGCAGTTCTGGGGTGGACGTTTTGGGATCGAGGTGGGCCAATATTGGTCTGAATGGGTCATGTTAGGTATCAAAATGAAGCACTCGTGAGGGGCCATCCAACATCCAATATTGTTCGGAATGTGTCGTATGAGGTATTAGTTTGAATCACTCGCGATGGAGAGTCCGACTGGGCTGGTTCGTAATGAAAGTAGGGCTATGGTGTGCATGAGCAGGCGGTGAACTGTGGGAAAAGTGCATTGGAATGGACATTTTGGGGTCGATGTGGCCCAATATTGAGCGTACTGGGTCAGGGAGGGTATCCATGTGAAGCGCTCTTCGAGGCCGATCAAGTTATGGCATAGCACTTTTTACCTTTTATGAGAGATTGTACAATGCTATTATATAAAACTAACGCGGTATAGGTATCAATCCATTCACACCACGGAATAAAACATGTTGAGACTTGGTGGTCACCGATGACGTCATCGCTCCACGCAGTGCCATGTTCGGTTTGGCTACTTG
>JAVTVY010018434.1:0-75509 GCA_036873755.1 Hanleya hanleyi
CAGCGTTTTGTGGTTAGCCTACACACATTTGCTCATATATTTTTATCCTGTTCAGTTTTTTCCAAAAAGTTGAATTAGTATCGAGTCTCGTCACATGTACCTACCTGGATATCGTGAACAATTAACGGGCTATTGGTAATGACACAATATAATTTCATATACACCATATAACTGTTGACTTTGGGTCATATGTTTGTTCTATATCTACTCTTTTATATGTAAATTCTCTACTGTTGCTATATTATGTTTTTCAAATAAATTTATTCAAAAGCATCTTTTCCAATATTCTTAAATAACGATAACAAGTTCTTGGTAGGAATTCATACTCCGATGTAAGTTTTTGAGTAGGGATGTTATTAACCGACTTTTCGGAATGATTGTGCACAAAGCTCCTCTATCCAGTCGATTTATGACAAATATATGCTAGGTGAATGTGATTCTCGATGGGATTTCGTCAATCAACAATTGCATTATACTCTGGACCCCCACCTGCCCCACCCCTGCGAACCGACCGAATAATACAAGTGTGTATAGGCTAACCACAAAAGGCTGTTTTTGTCAGAAGTTCGTTGTACATCTCGATCTAATGGTCAAAATAACATAGATCAACGTTTGTTAGGGACGGAATATTGAATAGGAAATAATTACGCATGATAATATGTATCGATAAGTGTCAGTAATTAGCGATAAGAACAGTTTGAAAACGAAACTTTGCTAGAAAACAGCATCGCTCCGCGTGTTCGTACGATATCTTTAAGTACAAGGCGTTCTGATATAACCGAACGTTTGAAATGACGATTGTTGTTTCCCATGAATGAATATCCATTAATATTGCCCATAATCTCAGAAGAAATGTGAAAGAAATCCAAATTTCTAACACCATCTCACATGTGTGCGAAAATAGCCTCACTGGCTGACGACCGTTTAACCGACTGGTGACGATCGGATGCAGGGGGTGGTTAATTATGTGCGAAAAATGACGTTTTTTGGTGACGGACGCTTTTACGTGGAAATCATGATAATAGTTTGAGATTTTATCCAGGAACCACAAAGCACGGCCAGGTACAGACGATGGCGCCGAGCTGAGCCTGCAAAGCCTTTTATTTCTCTAAGAGCGAGAGAATACCTCCCTCAGGTGTACTATCGATGGTATGCCGTGATTTTATGTTGACTTCGATATCTTTCCCCTCTATCCGATAGGGAAGAGAGAAACAAAAATATTAAGTGATTCTTCCGCAGGGATGAATCGATAGTAGTTGTGCATACTATATTTGTAGATGTGCATACAGAACGAACAGGTTCCAGGCTGCTATATCTGCCGTGGCACGACAAAGTACAGGGTAGGGCATTTACTGTCACACATTGAAGTTACTACCTAAATTACATTTTCTAACTCTTTTTTGAGATACACTATAACACATGAGCAGTGTGACTAACGTCACAGGACCTACGAAGTACAGTAGGCATTAGGACTCGAACGTGAACTGAACTCTTGGAAATCCCCACCCCCAGTTGAAATCCTGCCTATATTAAGATGGGCATCGCCCAAGTCAGAATCGCCAGTGATTTTCATCAAAAATCAGCAGAAATGTTCATCAAAAGTAGGTCAGCTCAGAACTTGTTGGTAACAGTCTCCTAATGCGACTTCATTCCAAAATAAATAACGATCGCCGATTTAATTTTACAATTTTTTAATTAAAGGAAAGAGATTGAATAATATAGGTTCAGTAGATTTCAAGCTTTACGTGTGAAAATACATTTACATATCTTTAATGGTTTTCAGTGCCCTTGTCCAGGATCAAAACAACTTTTTGAATCGCATTATTTTCCCAACAATACAACAAATTTTTATATATAGTACTATAGTAGAAAGGTAGCATTTATGTAGTTTACGGTAATTCAACTCCAGACCAACACCTTCTCTGCACAAGATAATAATTATTCTATGTCATTCTCCTGAGCATAACCGGTACAAAGACATACAGTGGGACAGGGTATTTTTAGCTCTGGGTAATTTGACCTGAATTTGAAGCTGATACACGTTAAAGGCTATAGTCCACATATAGCTACATGTATAACAATATACTGAAGTGTTAATTATCAATCTAATTTAAATCAGAATTATTTCAGATCAGAACTTGCTGGTAACAATGCCCTAATGCACGTTCATGCCAAAAATCAAGGTTCTAATGTCAACGGTTCTCCTTATTTTGCCGACGAAAGGATTCGGATGGACTGACTCACTCACTCATTACCGGACAATTTGCGATCTGTAGCCTACTTCGTAGGAACAAAACGTCAAATGAATTTGTTTTGATCTTGATTTCCATTCTTCATCACTCATATTCACTTAGATTGTTTAATATTTTTTTTATTGCATTTATGCTGCGGCAAAGAAGTCAAGGGACGCAACTCTGTAATCAGTTCCTTTACTCTCCGTTGCAACACATACCGTCGAGTACATTAATAAACTTGCCCTCTCCCAGCTATCTCGATTTTAGTAACTTTTGCTTCGTTCTATAGACAATGTCATACCTTTAGTTTTATTTCCCATTGAGTCTCAATTTGAGGTGGTTCACAGGACCCAGTCTCAAAATGAATCAAACAATGCTGATAATTAAAACAATGCTGCTTAATCGATGTTGAATCGATATTGTTGTTGTTATCACACCATACCGCAGCCTTTTTCGTGTAAATATACAGTGGTATATGGTATCGTGTGGTAACAGCAACAATATCCATTCAACAAAGATTAATCAACATTGTTTTATTAATCAGCATTGTTGATTGATTCGAGACTGGGTCCTGTGGGTGGTTTCAAATATTATTTCCAAATCCCAACTCTGAGCAGATACATAGTCTCTCTGCTCTGATGGAAGGTAACGATTAAACTTTTTAACAGTATTTCTTCATTTTGAGATTACACTATCTTAGAATACCATATTTTTATCATTTAGAAAGTGATCGTATAACAGTATTGAGTCCCGGGCAAGATTCGAACCCTTGCTATTCTAAGATAGTGTAATCCCAAAATAACGAAAATACTGTTATACGGTCACTTTCTAAATGATAAAAATATGTTATTCTAAGATAGTGTAATCCCAAAATAACGAAACTACTGTTATACGATCACTTTCTAAATGATAAAAATACATTCGAATCCTGCATGCACGGGAATCGACCAATTTTTCAGCACTAGAATTTGTGCTATTCTAAGGTATAGTGTAATTCCAAAATAACGAAAATACTGTTTTACGAAGACTTTCTAAATGATAAAAATACAATTAAACTTTTATAATGTTTGGTTTCATCGGGAACATATTGTTCGAACTGTACCTTTCTGAAGATGACTGAAGATGCAGACGCTATACTGAAAATTATGTAAATATATACACAAATATCCAAAGTCTACACAATCTTATAGTATTTTGTATTCCAAATATCGAATTACCAAACAATGAATATCATGGAACGAATAAATCAAATAAAAGATGGATTTCTTCGAGTCCGAGCTCCCTTTGACCCCTGGCCAACGACGACAGATAATATATTATAGATTTTCTTATGCCTAGCCCTTACACAATCTATAATATACTATTATCTGTCGTCGTTGGTCAGTGGTCAGATGAAGCTCGGGCTAGATTTCTTCCTGCTAGCTTCATGACACAACGATTATCTCTGCTGAGTTGTCACCACAATCGAATAAAATACGTAAGATTAGAATTTGTTTTAACCCTACCTGGCCTTGGGTGGGGGAGGGGGGGCGAAATGGCCCCCTCCCCCCCTCCAAACTTTCTGCGCTATCTCCGGAACGACAAAAAATAGAGACCTGAAACTCCGCGACTTTATAGTTTATCATATTGGGGTCATTTTAAGCCTATTTGCATGACCCCCCGAGGAGAGGATCATGGGTAAATTCAAGATGGCGGCTATGTGGGGTCTCAGAAAAGTGATGTTTTTGTCATATTTCTTCAAAATTTCTGCTTTTCTGCGATGAAAAGTGGGCAAAAACTATTTTATTTCACATCACATTAATATTTACTAATTTATCATGCTGTTTATTGCGGAGAAATTGCATAAATAAAAAAATCGGAAATTCTGACCGAAAAATCGACCAAAAAATACCGTTTTTGAATATGACGTCACTGTGACGTCATCAAAGCGGCCATCTTGGAGAGCTTGACCCAAGGGTATAGTGTGGTAAGTTTCAGCCCCCAAGCTCAAGGGGTAAGAAAAATAATTACGGGGGGCCATTTCGCCCCCACCCCCCAGGCCACGACAGGTCCCAAAAAGCCCAGGCCAGATAGGGTTAAATAAATGTTGACTTTATTCCTAAAATCATGAATATGCAGTTGACAAATGCATAGTAACTAGTCAATGTATGGAGATAATTAGGCATAAAAATGCAGGTGACATGTCTACACGGAGCGGTGAAATGCAACCAACAACAAGGTAACACAGATTTATACAACTGATTTTTCATTGTTTATTCTCCATCTTCTGGTGGGGTCAGAGGAGCCAAAAACTGACATTCCTGTCCATTCTTCATGTTAATCTTTAGATACGAGAACACGGATCTGCTACATAAAAATTATCACAAAGGCGTGCCATATATGCATTTTTTTAAATTGTGCTTTTATGATTATACAATTAAACAGAAAATTTCTCTCTAAAATCATTGCTTTTGAAATATTTTCGATGTTACTTGATGCGCGAACTCCAAAGGGATGTAACTCTGTGCAATCTGACCGTTACCCCGACATTACCCAGACCTCGAGTATTCTTCTATAGTTCCTGGTAAAATAGTTAAACAATAATATCAAATATACTTATCCCCGTTTTCATCACATCAGTTAAAACCGAATTTCGAGTTACAGCAAAGAATCACTTCTAACAAACGTCGATTCATGTTATTTTGATCACCATCTAGATGTACAACGAACTTCTGACAAAGACTGTGGTTAGCCTACACACATTTGCTCATATATTTTTATCCTGTTCAGTTTTTTCCAAAAAGTTGAATTAATATCGAGTCTCGTCACATGAACAATTGGTAACGCCACAATATAATTTCATATACACCATATAACTGTTGACTTTGGGTCATATGTTTGTTCTATATCTACTCTGTTATATGTAAAATCTCTACTGTTGCTATGTTATGTTTTTCAAATAAATTTATTCAAAAGCATCTTTTCCAATATTTTTAAATAACGATAACAAGTTCTTGGTAGGAATTCATACTCCGATGTAAGTTTTTGAGTAGGGATGTTATTAACCGACTTTTCAGAAGTCGGGGGATCAAAGGGGGGTTAATTTTTTTTTCCAATGAGCTGGAGGGGGGACCAAAAGTTTCGAATTTGGTTTTTAGGGGGGACCAAAATTTCTACATTCATTAATTTGCAAAGCAAACATTTTCTGTAATTTATATAAATGATCGCATTGAAGAATTAAGACCCTGATTCAGCTATAAACTTCGATCAAGCAGCTTTATTTATCAATTTGTCTGTTCTTTATATCTATTAAGCCGCCATCTGTTATTACACAATACTTGCTACAATAGATAACGGGTAAGGATGGAGACTGTGAATGTACATGCAGTCAGATGTTTACTTGTATGACATCAACAATTACATCAACTAAAGTTCACTAAAGTGAATACACACACCCAGGTGTATGTGTACATGTACGTCCACTGTGCATTCAAGTGCGAAAAACAATACCAGTGGTTTAAACTATTATTTAAATCATACATACTTGAATGTTTCTTTAACACATTATACTGTAATCATAATTAAGTTTTATCATGTTTATGAACAAATAATGCACAATCTGATTAAAACTCAGACTCAATAACCGTTCCTCTATCGGACATGTCGCTAATCAGCGACATGTCCGATAGAGGAGCGGTTATTAAGTCTGAGTTTTAATCAGATTGAAATAATGCAATGACTGGGATCGCTGAACACATCAAGCTGAAATGAGTTGAATACGCAATTAGCCCATGATTTGTGCATGACTGCATTCTAAAGCATTACAGCGTTTGTTGTTCATTGAATCTTTTCGTGAGATTAAATAAGAGTATATAAACAGGTGGACAATGTATTAAACAATGTGGATCACACAAATAACTTTGAGGAAGATGACAATACCAATGAAGATTCTGGTAGTGAAAAAAATGTTCAGGATAGTGACAGTGAAGAGACTGATTTTTTCGATGTCACCCATGTGATAGGATATGAAGAAGAGGAAGAGATGATGAACTTACAAGTTCTATTATCACAGGACGGACCCCCCGATGAAATCTGAAAAAAAAAAATTTGAGAGAGAGATCGTGAAAATAGAACCATTAATCTGCATACATAATGCTCAGATTTATTTCCTGGAAAATGCGTAGAACGCATCTCCAGCCACCTAAGACCCTGGAGCTTCCGGGGCCTAGGCGGCCCCTGGACTCTCGCCTGTTAGGCTGAGGATTCACTTATTTTTGCTTGGTGTAAATGAATCGTATCGGTATCATATTGGTTTCTAATGTTCCATGAAGTGTGATTTTTCACTATCGATGCGTGCTTATAAATGTGAAACAAGCGTGAAAATAGAACCATAAATCTGCATACATTTTGTTCAGATTTATTTCCCGAAAAACGCTTAGAATGCATCTCTGGTGATCAAGGACCCCAGAGCTTCCGGGGCCTAGGCGACCCCTGGACCCTCGCCAGTTGCGCCTGTTTGTATGTGTTAAATATAACTAGAAAGTCAAATGGATTCAGACATGAGGGGTAATTTGTTCAATATCGATGTGTGCTTTTACATGTGAAACAAATGTGAAATAGAAGCATAAATCTGCATTCAGATTTATTTCCGGGAAAAGGCTCAGAATTCATCTCCGGCGATCTAGGACCTCAGAGCTTCCGGGGCCTAGGCGGCCACTGGACCCTCGCCTGTTGGGCTGTGAGGATTTCGTTATTTTCATTTTGTGTAAATGAATCGTATCACTATGCGTACTTGTTTTTAATGTTCGATGAAGTGAGATTTTTTACTATCGATGCGTGCTCATAAATGCAAAACAAGAGTGAAAATAGACATTTTGTGCATACATTTTGTGCAGATTTATTTCCGGGAAAATGCTTAGAACGCATCTCCGGCGATCTAGGACCCCGGAGCTTCCGGGGCCTACGCGGCCCCTGGACCCTCGCCTATTGGGCTGTGATAGTCGACCCCCACTTTGAACTTTCGTTGGATCCGCCCTTGAATAATTCACAATTAACCATTATATATCGGTGTCTTTATGAGGTATCAGGTATATCACAGAAAAAACCAGATGCTACTAAACATATTAAACTTACCACATGTATATTCATCATCACATTTATATTCATCACCACATGTATATTCATAGCCACGTTACTTTATACCCAAATATATATATTCATCACCACATTACTGAATGAGAGGCAATTTACTGTTACAATCACACTAGATTTTCTTAGTTGCTCAAGTGCCCACATCTTGTATTAAGCCTGTACGTCATCATGAAAAGGTAGGACGTTCCGATTTTCAAGCAATTGGGTGGGCGGGGGAAGGGAGGGGGGGGCAAAATTTTCCTTGTCTGCTCTTGGGGCGGGCCATAATATTTACACATTCAGTGTGGGGGGAGGGGGGCGGGGGGACAAAAAAATGTTGTGGCCTACTGACCCGAATCCCCCCGACCCACCCCGCCTGGTAAAAAATGATCCGTCCCTTAGAAGTGATTCACTGTTGTAACTCGAAATTCCGTTTTAACTGATGTGGTGAAAACGGAGGATTAGAATATTTGATATTATTTCAACTATTTAGAATATTTGATATTTGTTCAACTATTTCACCATGAACTGGAATACTGGCTGTCTGGGTAATATCGGAGTAAAAGTCAGGTTGCACTGCCACAGAGTTACGTCCCTGCTAACCACAAAACGCTGTCTTTGTCAAAAGGGTTCGTTGTACTTGTACATCTAGATAATGATCAAAATAACATGGATCGACGTTGGTTAGAACTGATTCCTTGCTGTAACTCGAAATTCCGTTTTAACTGATGTGATAAATACGGGGAATGAGTATATTTAATATTATTTTAAACTGATTTACCAGGAACTAGAAGAATACTGTCCGTCTAGTGTTAATGACAGAGCAACGGCCAGGTTGCACAGAGTTACGTCCCTTGGGAATTTCGTACATCAAGTAACATAGGAAATATTTGATAACAAATGTTTTTAGAGAGAAATTTTCTGTGTAATTGTATAATCATGAAAGCACAATTAAAAGAAAACTATATATGGTACGTCTTTGAGATAACTTATATGTAGCAAGTAAGGGATCCCGTATTTTAAGATTAACATGTAGTCTGGACGAAATTATGCTACCCATGTCATAGTCGCCCGAAGTTAAGTATGAGTAAGTTAATAAGAGTTAACCAAGACATACCAAGTTTTAAGTTTTTGGCTCCTTTGACCCTACCGGAAGAAGGAGAATAAACAAAGAAAGGAAGAATAGTTATGCGTTCGTTAGTGCAAACATAATCGTATAGTACAAATGTTGGCCATGCAGAAATTGAATCATTATTTTTTGATTGCATATGTTTTTAACTGTACAGCAAAACATGTATATATGGAGCTAATTTTAATTATTTTTCATGCGTTTCGCTATATTGTCTGTCTGTGTCATGTAAATTACACAATGTATATTTCTAATTGCTTGATTGCTTCGCGCAATAAATTTATAAAAAAATCGAAAAACCGGAAGAAGGAGAATAAACAAAGAAAGAATAGTTATATAAATCTATGAAGGTGTATTTTTGGTTGCATTTTCACGCTATATATATCATCTGCATGTTGATATCTTTAAATACCTCCGTTCATTGACTCTTTACTATGGATGTGTCAACTGTATACTAATGAGTTCTGGAATAAAGATGCCTCAAGTATTTTATTCGAATGTGGTGACAATGTTCCAGAGATAATCGTTGTGTCATATAGGCCCAGCACAAAGACCTCCAACTTCTATTTGATTCAACTGGTCCATGGTATTCATTATTTGCTAATCCGATATTTGGAATTTGGTATAGTACACAGGCCTTCAAAACAAGGGTTTTGGGGGGTGTGGACGGTGGTATTACGGTGAAGCGTCGAGATATGGGCTCTCTATATATAACCCCATATGCTTTATATAAAATACACCAAGGTCTGAAACGCACTTTGGGTGAAACGAGAAATAAACGGTTTACCTCCAAACAAAATACATCAGCATATTCTACAACTGTCACTCTATATATTCCCGTCGTCAAATTAGTAAATTGTGCAATTTTATACCTTTGCCAGGCGATTCAAAATCCAACCTGACTGTCCAATCAATTCTGATTGGTCAGTCGCGACACGCCTCCGACAATAGAGGTCACACACTGATCAGCTAACCAATCAGAATTGAGAAAGAAGCGGGCGATCATCTCGCTGTCCCGGGTTGAATGGACAGTCAGATTGTATTTTGAATCGCCCGGCAAATGTATAAAATTGTATCGTATATATTGACATAGCGTCTGCATCTTCAGTCATAATCAGAAAAGTATAATCCGAATCATATGTTCCCCAACGAAACCAAAAATTCCTATCAAGAGCTTGTTATCGTTTCATAAAGGTTAAAAAAAAAAAAAAAAAAAAAAAATAGGGAAGAGGAAAACAAAAATATTGGCACAGATGCTTTGGAATAAATTATTTGAAAAACATAATATAGCAACAGTAGAGGTCTTACATGTAACAATGTATATAAAACAAACATAAGACTTGAAGTTAACAGTTATGATGTAGATGAAATTATATTAAATTAATAACACGCCACACACATTACGAGAGATGTCAAGAGAGAAAGCCTAAAGTAGTCATGAAAAGTAAAAGGTGACGATTTTGTTACAGAAATTAGCATACGAAGTAAACGAAGTATATAGCATTCTTTTACACTTGTGCCAATAACATCGAGCTAACTGTGCATTTAGCACGGTTTAGCCTTTAGCACGGTTATTCTGGTGATATTGCCCTTAATTAAACAAACTCACACCAAAGAATATTTAGAGGTTTGGATGAAGATGGCCACGGCTTTATTGGCTAATGGTATATATAGCAGGGGCCGCGGAGCCGGGGGGGGGGGGGGGCTTCGGCACCCCCACTTTTCGGAGCTGTAATGTTGTAAGCCCTATCTAGGGGCGACTTCAGCCCCCCCACTTTATGGTCGAGATAGGGGTCAGCCCCCCCACTTTTGAATATGCTCCGCGGCGCCTGTATAGTGTACCAAATCCCAGCTGGCTGATATATACTTTTAGTGCTGGCCGTCGGCTATGTAATGACACATCAGCAACCCCCCAATATGATACATGTTTTGTCTCATTAGATACCGTGGCACTCATGCTCTTTAACCCTAGGAGGGGTGACAACATAGAGTGATCAGCACACACTTACCGCTACCCACACCGGGTAGACAACACGTCCCCTCGGGAAACACATCGAGTGGACAGTCACATAACCGGATGCCTCGCGGGAATTCGTCAATGTGGTACCCACTCGGGAAACACATCGAGTGAAGATCACACCTCACGTAGACTGCACGTCCCTCGGAAACACATCGATTGGACAGCCATATAACCGGGTGCCCCGCGGGAATTCGTCGAGGTGGCACCCACCGAATGATTGGTTGATTCCGTCACGGTCTAGATTTAACCCGTGTGATGACATAATGTACCTCATTTATTACGAGGAAAAAAGGTTTACCATGCTTGGGTACGGTACTGTATTTTAGTAAGAGATAGAATATTAGATTAATTATGCAGATCGGAAAAGAGCAGCAAGAAAATGGGGAAGCACAACTAGTCAAAACGGCGGACTATTTTTGTGATTCCGTGACGGACATTTCATTATATATCTTTGGAAATCTGCAATAATTCGGAGGATGTTCTACTTTATTTGAAACTTGACAGCAGTAACTAAGCGATAAGCCCTCGAAATCTATAGTTTAAACAACATTCATTTTCAATAATGAGCGCTTCAAAAGTTCCAAACCGTGATTCCGTCACAGTGGGATTCATGAGAGAATGCCTATACACCTGCCTGCATAGATGTTAAGCATACTAACTTGAAAGTGTATCATATGTTACTTTCTGGAACCTACAAATGTTTCAAAAGGTGATAATTCGGTGATTTATCATTGGAAATATCGACAATTCTTAATTAATCCAATTTTTCCAGCAGAATTATCTTTGGATTTAGCTGCTAATATTTTCTAGATTTCATTTCAGACAGGTTCTTTAGACAACTACCTTTAAAGGATTTATGCAGTACACTATTCTGAGTTTTGAATATGGGATTAATCACCCGTCTCGACCAACACACATTCGGGAGTGTCTCCGAGATAATCCGGACAACGTTATAGGAAAGGACCACCCTGAGTTGAATAAATAAATAAAATACATAACAGGAAAGACATAACAGACAGTAAGTAAGCGTGTTTTAAAAACTATTTTAGCGATAAGACAGGCAAATAAAGAATATGCTTATTGGGAAATCACGGACAAAATTAATCAAATATAAAAGGGACGTAACTCTGTACAACCTGGCCGTTTACCTGTATAACGCTCAACTAGGTCCAGGTTCATATTTTGAAAATAATATTAAACTGAATGGAAATTCGAGTTACAGCAAACGATAAGACTTCTGACAAACCTGGATGGATGTTATTTTGACCATTACAACGAAATTCCTGACTTCTGATTAAGACAGCGTTTTGTGGTTACACACGTGTCCCTTTAACAGTTACTCATTACAATCTATAATTGTATCCTGTTCAGGTATTATAAGAAGCTGAATTAGAGAGTCTCGAGCATCTTCCCATTACCTACCTGGATACCTTGAACAACGGACCATCGTTAACTTCAAACGACACAGTGACCGAACATATTGACCAACCCTTTGGGTATTTAGAGGAGGGGGCGGGAGAGAGGAATTGCTGATTGACGAAATCTCATCGAGACTCGCATCCACCGAGTCTATATTTGTCACAAATCGACTAGATGGAGGATCAAAATGCACAATCCATCGGAGAAGTCGATTACCAACACCCCAAGTCAATCTACTGCATCGGTGCATGAACCCATACAAAAACATTATTAGTTTTTTTTTAATACTGATGTTGATATATTTTCTCCTCTATCCGAGAGGGAAGAGGAAAACAAAAATATTGATATAGATTAGAGAATGTTCATACCAATAATGTGCTAACAGATGAGCGAAGTTTCATGCAGGTATATTTGAATTGGTACGGCAAAATAAAAGGCAGTTCGGTTCGTGCCACACGTTAAAGTAATCGCATAAATTACACTACGTACATGTAAATCTGGTATGGGTATATTATATTACATAACGTGATCTGATGCATTTTTGATGTTGATTTCCATTGCTAATCAATAGTACTAAAATTAACCGTTTTAATAAAGTTTTACAAGCATTATGCTCACGTGCAGCAATAAGAGGGGACACAACTCTGTACAGTTTATTGCAATCCTCGCAGCGGTACATCAATCTGCTACGTCCCGAATCTCCCGCCCAAGTATGCAGAGAAAAGTATGTAACCAGCTCAGTCCACAAAATCGTTTATTCTATACTACTTGTGTGTATAACAAATTGCTAACCGTGCATATCTGGAACGTTTTAGCACGATGATGAGGAATCTATACACGCGTCAAACGCAGGTGTTCATTTGGGACATTCTATTTTACAAGCCGGGAGATGGAGTCGTCTGCCTCATACAATTAAATTAACACACAAATAAATTACAAGACGTAATTTACTATCTCAAGTTAAACTGTTGTTTCCATCATGAAATTGATAAACAAAAGCGACACAAATCGACCTTCTTAATTTATGTTCCACATAGTCTGTCCTAGGTGGAATAATTGTCCCCCTAATAACAGACCACATACACTCGTCAGTTATCTCTTATAAAGGTTGTCATGAATACAGATCATATACCGATAGCATGCAGTCTCTTAGTCCGAGTTTTCTCTAAACCATTCAGCCACACGATGGATAACTTCTGACAGACTTTCTGAATCCAGACAGCCAATGAGTCAAAATTAAAATTATCCGTCGTGTGACTGAAGGTAAGAGAAAGCTCGGACCAGAGGGGTCTACATAATCTTAGACAATATGAAAATATGAATATAAAAATATTCCTTAGAAACCCCAGTTCGAGCCCAGCTGGTGCATGTGTGAAACTCTGTCAGTTACTTGCCGATGGGTGGTGGTTCTCTCGGGTTTCTCTGGCTCTTCCCCCACCATCCAAACTGGTGTCACCGTATGAGTGAAATAAGCTAGTCGAGTGTGACATTTATCCCGTCGAATAATATATCAGTACACCTTGTCGTTATATCAAGGTAGGTACATGTGACGAGAATCGATACTATTCTAATTAAACTTTTGGAAAAACTGAACAGGATAAAAGTATATATGAATACATGTGTGTATAGGCTAACCACAAAAAGCTGTCTTTGTCAGAAGTTCGTTGTACATCTAGATAATGGTCAAAATAACATGGATCAACGTTTGTTTGAAGTGATTCTTTGCTGTAACTCGAAATCCTGTTTTAACTGATGTGGTGTAAACGGAGATTAGAATATTTGAAGCTGAATGGAAACTCATTTATCAAAACCCCTTCTCTGTGACCACTGAAACCGAACTCCAATATTTTCAATTCCAGATTACGCATAACTACCTGGTTACTAATACACTCTTGAGTAAATGGGGAAGGGCAGAGTCGGACAGATGCAGTTTCTGCAATAATTATAGGGAAACGATCTTACATTTATTTTGGTCATGTATCCATGCACGTCAGACATATATGGGCTCAATTTCAGGCCTGGGCTGTAGAGATAAATGTTGCATCTGAAATGGACCTCTCTCACAGAGATGTGTTGCTGGGGAAAACATGTACAACGGCTCTGGTTAACCACTTACTTTTAATTGTACAAGCAGCCAGAGGATGCTAGGTCCCCCGCCAAAATGGCAGCAATATTTATAAGCGCTGTCGGTTTCAGAAGATATTCATGAGGATGACAACACCTACTTCACAGGCGTAAGAAGCAGAGGGGTCTTTCCACCTTCCCAGGTTTTGAGATCAACTCCGAATGGCTGACTGAATGTTGATTGCTACTGTAATATATTTTCTTTACCATGTAGCATGAAAATTATGTAACCGAAATGCAACCCCAAGAGACAACTCATGGCATATTATCTGCAAACTAAATTTGACAAGAATATGAAGGCATCATCAACCTATTGCCCAGAAACCAAATTTAGACTTTGCCACAAGGAGTCACCACCTGTAGGTGCAAGCAAGCAAAACACAATCCCAAATGACATCTCATGTCATGGTATCGGCATATGAACTTTGAGACTCTGAAGAGGGGTCCTCAAGTTATTGCCGCTACTAGATGCCCACCGGTGTTCATGTTATTTGGGGCGGGTCACATACAAAATTTGAGAATAATCTGATGGGCAGTTGCCAAATTATTGCCCGGAAACAAATTTTTCCACCGGGAGACGCCACCTGTAGGCAGAAGCGGGAAAAATACAATCCCAAGGAACATGGTATTATGGGGACATCTGCATACCAAATTTGAGAAGAATCCGACGAGGGTCCTCAAGTTATTGCCCAGAAACCAAATTTAGATTTTGACACCAGGTGACGCCACCTCTAGACGCAAGTCAGTGAAATGCATTATCAAGCGACATCTTATGTCACGGTACATTCATACAAAATTTGAGAAGAATCCGATGGTCAGTTCTCAAGTTATTACCCGGAAACGAATTTGTGATGTTGCCACCAGGTGGCACCACCTGTGAGTGCAAGTGAGCGAAAGGCAATCCCAAGCAACAGCTCCTGGCATGGTAAATGCATGCCAAATTTGAGAAGAATCCGATGAGCCACAACGTTTCTCATGTTACCCAGAAAGGTACATATGTAGGATATTTCAAAGAAATTCGACCAAGTGTTTCTAAGTTATCACTTGCAGCATGGAATAATGGAATGAACTCTAGTGGCGCCACCTCCGGGTGAATTTTGCTGAAACGCATCACCAACGGTGTTTTGTCGCAGGGAATGCATTTACCAATTTCGAAGAAATCCGACAAATTGTTCGAAAGTTATCGCTCGCGAAGGATTTGAACAAACATGAACGGACATGCATTAAAGATTGGAACAAGACCCAGTGGCGCCACCTACAGGCGGATCTTGCTGAAACGTAACACCAACAGACGTCTTGTCGCAAAGAATGCAGATGCCAAATTTCGGAGGAATCCGACAAAGCATTTAGGAGTTATCGCTTACGAAGTATTTGCACGGACACGCACTAAAGATTGGAACAAGACCCAGTAGCGCCACCTACAGCCGGATCTTGCTGAAACGTAATACCAAGAGACGTCTTGTCGCAAAGAATGCAGATGCCAAATTTCGGAGGAATCCGACAAAGCATTTAGAAGTTATTGCTTACGAAGTATTTGCACGGACATGTCCGTGCATGCACGAACACATAGAAGCAAGACCCCAGTGGCGCCACCTACAGGCGGATCTTGCTGAAACGTAATACCAAGAGACGTCTTGTCGCAAAGAATGCAGATGCCAAATTTCGGAGGAATCCGACAAAGCATTTAGAAGTTATTTGCACGGACATGTCCGTGCATGCACGGACACATAGAAGCAAGAACCATTTTAAAGTCCCCGGCCGCGTTGCGGCGGGGGACAAAAATTATGCCTGTACGGTTACGGAAGTAGAGGTATACAGTCCCCAGTTCCGCGGCTGTGCGCGAATCTTTTAATCGGACGAAGGACTTGGAAAAAAACATTGCTTTAACCAGTGACTCTTTCGCAGCCTTTCAAACCAAGTGGGGTCCCCTAGTCGATCTACAAGCTCCCTAAAATACAACATATTGATAAGGAATATTTGATATTATTGTTTAGCTATTTTAGCAGGAACTAGAAGAATACTGGCTGTCTGGGCAATGTCGGAGTAAAGGTCAGGTTGCACAGAGTTACGTCCCTGCTAACCACAAAACGCTGTCCGTCAGAAGTCGGTATACTTGTACATCTGGATAATGGTCAAAATAACATGGATCGACGTTGGTTAGAACTGATTCCTTGCTGTAACTCGAAATTCCGTTTTAACTGATGTGATAAACACGGGGAATGAGAATATTTAATATTATTTTTAAACTGATTTACCAGGACTAGAAGAATACTGTCCGTCTGGTGTTGATGACAGGGAAACGGACAGGTTGCACAGAGTTACGTCCCTTTGAAATTTCGTACATCAACTGACATAGAAAATATTTGAAAACAAACGTTTTTAGAGAGAAATTTTCTGTGTAATTGTATAATCATGAAAGCAGAATTAAAAGAAAACTATATATGGCACGTCTTTGTGATAACATAAATGTAGCATGTAAGGGATCCCTTATTTTAAGATTAACATGTAGCCTGGACAGAAATTTTGCTACCCATGTCATAGTCGCGCGAAGTTAAGCATGAGTTGGTTAATAGGAGTTGACCAACACATACATTTATTCAGAGTTTTTGGCTCCTTTGACCCTACCGGAAGAAGGAGAATAAACAGTGAAATAATAGTTGTATGAATCTATTTTACCGGAACGTGGTTTTTTGGGGGGGTTGCATTACCGCGTTAGATGTGGCCGATATGATAAAATACCTCCATACATTTATTGTCTACTATGCATGTGGCAACTGTATAGATTTCTGGATTAATGTCAACGTTTATTAAAAATAAAGGTTGCCATGAATACAGATCATATACCGATGACATGCAGTCTTTTAGTCCTAGCTTCCTCTAAACCATTCAGCCACACGATGGATAACTTCTGACAGAATTTCCGAATCCAGACAACCAATATGTCAAAAATTATCCGTCGTGTGACTGAAGGTGAGAGGGGGGGGGGGGGGGGGAGGAATTGCTGATTGACGAAATCTCATCGAGATTCACATCCACCGAGTCTATATTTGTCACAAATCGACTAGATGGAGGATCAAAATGCACAATCCATCGGAAAAGTCGATTACCAACACCCCAAGTCAATCTACTGTATCGGTGCATGAACCCCTACAAACACCTTATTGGTTTTTTATACGCCCGCCCAAAAGGCGGACGTATTATGTGATGGCGGTTTCCGTCCGTCTGTCCGTCCGTCTGTCCGTCTGTCCGGTTCTCGTGTCCGGTCTATATCTGGGACAGTTTCCTATCCACAGCTCCAATTTTTGGTGAGTGGATACCCTACGGGGAGACAATGTGTCGCGTACCAAATGAAGGTCGAGGTCACAGGTCAAAGGTCACTGGCCTTAAAAACAGGAAATCACTGAAGTGTTCGTATCCGGTCTATATCTGTGAACGTTTTCTATCCACAGTTGCAATTTTTTGTGAGTGGATACGCCAGGTGGAGACGATGTGTCGCGTACCAAAATTGAGGTCGAAGTCAGAGGTCAAAGGTCACTGTTGCCAAAAATCAGGAAATCATTGATCGTTGACAATTTTCCATCTACAGTTCTAATTTTTGGTGAGTGGATGCCCTAGGGGAGGGAAGTGTATTGCATATTAAATGTAGGTCAAGGTCAGAGGTCAAAGGTTAGTGTGATCGAAAAATCAGGAAATCTTTAAAAATTTATAATTTTTTGTGAGTGGATTGAATAGGCGGAAATGAAGTGATGCATAACAAAAATTAGGTCAAGGTCAAAGGTCGCTGACCCCAAAATTAGAAAATTATTAAAAATAACATTTTTTGTGTCAGTAGATACATTAGGGGGACACAATGTGTCACATACCAAAATGTAGGTCAAGGTCACTGTGACCCCAAAATCGTGAAATTGTTAAAAATCATTATTTTTTGTCCATTGAGAAATTGAGGGGAGACGGTTTGTCATGTACCAAAATTTAGGCCAAGGTCAGAGGTCAAGGTCACTGTGACCCCAAAATCAGGAAATCATTAAAAATCATGATTTTTTGTGTGCATTGATAGATTGAGAGAAGACGATGTGTTGTGTACCAAAATTGAGGTCAAAGTCAAAGGTCAAGGTCACTGTGACCCCAAAATCAAGAAATCATTAAAAGTCACATTTTCATATGCCTGTTGAAGACGAGATCGTGTAATGCGATGTTGCGTTCTGTCCATTCATCCATTAACATTTGTTGTCCATGCGATAGCTCTAGTTTCAAGGTATGGATTGGTACCAAACTTTGAGTATATCTTACTCGCATGGCAAAGTGGAGCCAAACATATGCCATCAATTTGTCAAAGGTCTAGGTTGCAGTCCCCCAAAACTGAATCAAGCTTAGCTGACTAAATGTGTTGGAATATTGTTGGAATATTCAAAGTTCTTTCCCCTGCATTTATATGGTATTGCCCTGTGGAGTTATCTCTCATGTTTGAAACGCTTCATTTAGTTAAACTGTTGTGAAATAAAAACCATACATTTACTACTTTAACGGGGAGAGGAATCCTTTATGAACTTCACACCTGTTTATTAACTCAAGAACAAAGGTTTACTTCATCACTTTCTTCTTCCTTCATGAAAAATTCTCTCGTCTGAAAGGAATCCATTTGCAGGAAAACTACTATTTTCTTGTGTTTGACTATTGTCGATTTCAGTGTGGGATATGTGAGCTCTCAGCTCTTGCTTCAAGGTCAACTAGTTATCAAGAGTTAAGCTCATTTTAGTTTATCATTCAATATAAGATGTGATATATGTTACATTCTCATAAGCAAAAAATTGTAGACCTTTCTCTGGATTGCTAGATCAATTAGAATCAAGGCTATTAAACAACCTTGAATTTTGAACCAATGTAATTCCAGATATACGGGCGTATATTGAAGCCCCTTGGGCTCTTGTTTGAATACTGATGTTGATTTTGATATATTTTCTCCTCTATCCGACAGGGAAGAGGAAAACAAAAATATTGGTATAGATTAGAGGATGTTCATACCAATAATGTGCTAGCAGATGAGAGAAGTTTCATGCAGGCATATTTGAATTGGTACGGCAAAATAAAAGGCAGTTCGGTTCGTGCCACACATTAAAGTCATCACTTAAATTACACTATGTAAATCTGGTATGGATATATTATATTACATAACGTGATCTGATGCATTTTTGATGTTGATTTCCATTGCTAATCAATAGTACTAAAATTAACCGTTTTAATAAAGTTTTACAAGCATTATTCTCAGGTGCAGCAATAAGAGGGGACACAACTCTGTATACAGTTTATTGCAATCCTCGCAGCGGCACATCAATCTGCCACGCTCCGAATCTCCCGCTCGGGTATGCAGAGAAAAGTATGCAACCAGCTCAGTCCACAAAATCGTTTATTCTACTTGTGTGTATAACAAATTGCTAACCGTGCATATCTAGAACGCTTCAGCACGATGACGAGGAATCTATACACGCGTCAAGCGCAGGTGTTCATTTGGGAGATTCTATTTTACAAGACGGGAGATGAAGGAGCCGTCTGCCTCATACAATTGAATTAACACACAAATAAATTACAAGATGTAATTTCTATCTCAAGTTAAACTGTTGTTTCCATCATGAAATTGATAAACAAAAGCGACACAAATCGACCTTCTTAATTTATGTTCCACATAGTCTGTCCTAGGTGGAATAATTGTCCCCCTAATAACAGACCACATGAGGTACAGTCCCCAGTTATCTCTTATAAAGGTTGTCATGAATACAGATCATATACCGATAGCATGCAGTCTCTTAGTCCGAGCTTCCTCTAAACCATTCAGCCATACGATGGATAACTTCTGACAGACTTTCTGAATCCAGACAACCAATGAGTCAAAATTAAAATTATCCGTCGTGTGACTGAAGGTAAGAGAAAGCTCGGACCAGAGGGGTCTACATAATCTTATACAATATGAAAATATGAATATAAAAATATTCCTTAGAAACCCCAGTTCGAGCCCAGCTGGTGCATGTGTGAAACTCTGTCAGTTACTTGCCGATGGGTGGTGGTTCTCTCGGGTTTCTCTGGCTCTTCCCCCACCATCCAAACTGGTGTCACCGTATATATGAGTGAAATAAGCTAGTCGAGTGTGACATTAACCCCCCCCCTCCCCTTTTTGTATGATAAAGCAGAGCATGGATTCCACGTTAAAGCTCCAATCGCCAAAAAAACGGCCATTTTCGCAGAAAATTCACACCACATTTTTTCGTAGAGCCTATGGGCTATATATCAGCATGCTGTTTTTTTCTTTTCGCTTCTTACACTCTCAGGGAACACGATACAGAAGATGTGTTTTAAGGGCGATCCCCCCCAACAATTGAGATCAACTTCGGAAATTCGAAATTCTCACACAAGAGAAGTTGCATTTTACTGAAAAGCATACCATTCATAAACATCTGTGTGCTTTTTATACTAACTGTATACATTGATCAACATTACAGTTCAGACTTTTAATTTTATAATTAAAAGTGACAAATTCATCATAGGAATATTTTTCGGGGAAAATGTGTAATTAATAAAGCTCTTTCACTGAGAAGATTCAAAATGCACATTCGTGATTCTGTCACGAAACTTTGCGATTCCGTAGATTCAACCCATGTGATGACATACTATACCGTATCTCTTTTATTACGAGGAAAAAAAGTTTATCATCCTTGGGTACGGTATATTGTATTTTAGTAAAAGATAACATAAAAGGATAATCATGCAGATCGAAAAAGAGCGGAACCGGTGGACTATTTTTGTGATTCCATCACGAACATTTCCAAAGATTATATAACGAAAAAAATCTGCAATATTTCGGAGAATGTTCTACTTTATTTGAAGTTTCACAACAGTGACAGGCGATAAGCCCTCGAAATCTAGTTCATGCAGAATTCATTTTCAATAACAAGCACTTCAAATGTTTAAAGTACCTCCCAAACCGTGATTCCGTCAGGGTGGGATTCATGAGAGGAGGCCTACCCGCTCTGGACCCCACCCCCACCCACCGACCCTATGCCCATTATGCCTTGATCAATTTATCCTGTCGAATAATATATCAGTACACTTTGTCGTTATATCAAGGTAGGTACATGTGACGAGAATCGATACTATTCTAATTAAACTTTTGGAAAAACTGAACAGGATAAAAGTATATATGAATACATGTATGTATAGGCTAACCACAAAAAGCTGTCATTGTCAGAAGTTCGTTGTACATCTAGATGATGGTCAAAATAACATGGATGGACGTTTGTTTGAAGTGATTCTTTGCTGTAACTCGAAATCCTGTTTTAACTGATGTGGTGTAAACGGAGATTAGAATATTTGAAGCTGAATGGAAACTCATTTATCAAAACCCCTTCTCTGTGACCACTGAAACCGAACTCCAATATTTTCAATTCCAGATTACGCATAACTACCTGGTTACTAATACACTCTTGAGTAAATGGG
Source organism: Hanleya hanleyi (assembly GCA_036873755.1). Lineage (NCBI taxonomy): Eukaryota > Metazoa > Mollusca > Polyplacophora > Lepidopleurida > Hanleyidae > Hanleya > Hanleya hanleyi. The sequence continues at coordinate 21,521 of JAVTVY010018434.1, forward strand.
GAAGGGCAGAGTCGGACAGATGCAGTTTCTGCAATAATTATAGGGAAACGATCTTACATTTATTTTGGTCATGTATCCACGTCAGACATATATGGGCTCAATTTCAGGCCTGGGCTGTAGAGATAAATGTTGCATCTGAAATGGACCTCTCTCATACACTCAAAATAATAATCCGTTAAAATTTAACGTATTACTATCCGTTAGGTAGTTTTAACGGATTAATCCGTTGTATAAACGGAAATAGTACGTTATAGTAAGGGAATCTTCCGTTGTTGTATTGCACTGACGGACTCATCCGTTACATCAACGGAATATCCCAGTCAGCAAGTAATCATTGGTCCCACCTGGGCAAACGTGGGCATGTCGCGGGCTGTGGGGGCATGGGCAACCCTACACTGGCCCCAAGTGGGTTGAGTACTGGGAAGCCCACATTCTGAATTGGGCTGTGTAGGAATAGGCAAACCCACGTCGGCCCCATGCGGGTGAAATATGGAGGGACCCACATTTGCACAGGCTTCATCTGCCACGTTAGCCCGACGAAGGCCCAACATCGGCAATTAAGACATTGGCTCGACGTCGGCAAACCAGCATTGTCCCAGCGGGTATGAATGATACGAGAGATGGAAGCCAAGTGAGGGCCATCTCGGCGTTGGCATTGTGTGTTATTGTCCATGTGGGGCCCACGTCGGGGAGAATGAGGGCAAATGTGGGCCGACGCCGGCTTTCCGGCGATGGGCCAATGTTTGGCGAGTCATGTGGAGCCAACGAGGGAAAGCCCAAGCGATGTATTGGCCGCATCGGGCCGACGTGGGCATCTCCACATTAACCTAACCACACCGGGCCGTCGTGGGCAGCACCGCACCAAGAGTTATCTAACTTGAATGAACCTACTCATTTGTTTTACTTTTATGAGCAGGAAATTGTAATTTTAAAATTTATCTGCATGTATAATTACGTTTGTGATTAATGAGCAATATCGGAATTATATGCCAAACATGTCTGACTCTGTCCGATCGATAGAATTTTAATTTTTTTTAATTTATTCCTCGACAAAGAGAAAGCACTGAATTAAAAACCACATGAGAGTTAATCAGCGCAGTCAATATCAATGCGGTTTGAGTTAAAATCATTAAACATTGGATATTACGAACGATTCCGATGATCTATATACTGAGAGGATTATTCTCTTAACTCGGACGTTAGAGTTACGTGAAAAAGTCCACTCAATATAAACCCAGTTTGCATGGGATAAAATTTAATAAATTTCCGGTTACCAGCAAGGGCCCAACGTAGAACCCGTTAAAAAATAAGAATCCGTTATAATAACGGAATATTCCCTCGATTCCCTGGGGACGGACTTTTCCGTTAAATTTAACGGATAATAAAATCCGTTGAATCCGTTAAAAAATAGGAATCCGTTACAATAACGGAATATTCCCTTGATTCCCTGGGGACGGATTTTTTCCGTTCGAGTAAACGGAATTTTATTTTGAGTGTAGAGATGTGTTGCTGGGGAAAACATGTACAACGGCTCTGGTTAACCACTTACTTTTAATTGTAAAATTATGCCTGTACGGTTACAGAAGTAGAGGTATACAGTCCCCAGTTCCGCGGCTGTGCGCGAATCTTTTAATCGGACGAAGGACTTGGAAAAAAACATTGCTTTAACCAGTGACTCTTTCGCAGCCTTTCAAACCAAGTGGGGTCCCCTAGTCGATCTACAAGCTCCCTAAAATACAACATATTGATAAGGAATATTTGATATTATTGTTTAGCTATTTTAGCAGGAACTAGAAGAATACTGGCTGTCTGGGCAATGTCGGAGTAAAGGTCAGGTTGCACAGAGTTACGTCCCTGCTAACCACAAAACGCTGTCCGTCAGAAGCCCGTATACTTGTACATCTGGATAATGGTCAAAATAACATGGATCGACGTTGGTTAGAACTGATTCCTTGCTGTAACTCGAAATTCCGTTTTAACTGATGTGATAAACACGGGGAATGAGAATATTTAATATTATTTTTAAACTGATTTACCAGGACTAGAAGAATACTGTCCGTCTGGTGTTGATGACAGGGAAACGGACAGGTTGCACAGAGTTACGTCCCTTTGAAATTTCGTACATCAACTAACATAGAAAATATTCGAAAACAAACGTTTTTAGAGAGAAATTTTCTGTGTAATTGTATAATCATGAAAGCAGAATTAAAAGAAAACTATATATGGCACGTCTTTGTGATAACATAAATGTAGCATGTAAGGGATCCCTTATTTTAAGATTAACATGTAGCCTGGACAGAAATTTTGCTACCCATGTCATAGTCGCGCGAAGTTAAGCATGAGTTGGTTAATAGGAGTTGACCAACACATACATTTATTCAGAGTTTTTGGCTCCTTTGACCATTCCGGAAGAAGGAGAATAAACAGTGAAATAATAGTTGTATGAATCTATTTTACCGGAACGTGATTTTTTGGGGGGGTTGCATTACCGCGTTAGATGTGGCCGATATGATAAAATACCTCCATACATTTATTGTCTACTATGCATCTGGCAACTGTATAGATTTCTGGATTAATGTCAACGTTTATTAAAAATAAAGGTTGCCATGAATACAGATCATATACCGATGGCATGCAGTCTTTTAGTCCTAGCTTCCTCTAAACCATTCAGCCACACGATGGATAACTTCTGACAGACTTTCCGAATCCAGACAACCAATATGTCAAAAATTATCTGTCGTGTGACTGAAGGTAAGAGGAAGCTCGGACCAGAGGGGTCTGTATAATCTTAGACAATATGAAAATATGAATATAGAAATATTCCATAAAAAGCCCAGTTCGAGCCCATCCGGTGCATGTGTGAAAGTTTGTCAGTTACTTGCCGACGGGTGGTGGTTCTCTCGGGTTTCTACGGCTTCCTTCATCATTCAAACTGGCCGTCACTGTATGAGTGAAATAACCTTGAGTGTGACATTAAACCACTCCCACCTTTTTGTGTGCAGAGCATGGATTCCACGTTAAAGAGCCCATCGCCAAAAAAACAACAAAAACGGTCATTTTCGCAGAAAATTCACACCACATTCTGTCGTAGGGCCTATGGGCTATATATCAGCATGCGGTTTTTTCTTTTCGCTTCTTACATGTTACAGAGAAGATGTGTTTCAAGGGCGAATTCCCCCCCCCCCCTTTCTAACAATTGAGATCAACTTCGGAAATTCGAAATACTCAAACAAGAGAAGTTCCATTTTACGGAAAAGCATACCATTCATAAACATGTGTTCTTTTGACACTATATTATACATTGGACAAAATTACAGTTCGGACTTTTTATTAATAATTAAAAGTGAAAAATTCATCGTAGGAATAACTTTTGGGAAAAATGTGTAATTAGTAAAGCTCTTTCCTATGGAGATTTAAAATGCACACTCGTGATCCCGCCACGAATAGATTTATCCCGTGTGATGACATAATATACCTCTTTTATAACGAGGAAAAAAGGTTTACCATGCTTGGGTACGGTACTGTATTTTAGTGAAAGATAGAATAATCATGCAGATCGGAAAAGAGCAGCAAGAAAATGAGAGGATGTTCTACTTTATTTGAAACTTGACAGCAGTAACTAAGTCTCGAGCATCTTCCCATTACCAACCTGGATACCTTGAACAACGGATTATCGTTAACTTCAAACGACACAGTGACGGGATATATTGACCAACCCTTTGGCATTTGGGGGAGGAGGGGAGTGGGGAGGAATTGTTGATTGATGAAATCTCACCGTGATTCACATTCACCGAGTCTGGATTTGTCACAAATCGACTGGATGGAGAATCAAAACGAACAATCCATCGAAAAAGTAGATTCGGAAAAGTGAATTAATTACAAGTCAAATGGCCTTACCAGAGTTTTCCTCTTTTGAAAAATACTGATGTTTACTTTGATATATTTTCTCCTCTATCCGACAGGGAAGAGGAATACAAAAATATTGGTATAGATTAGAGGATGTTTATACCAATAATGTGCTAACAGATAACAGAAGTTTTATGCCGGTATAGTTGAACTGGTACGGCAAAATAAAGGGCAGTGGAGTTTGTGCCACACATTAAGTCATCACTTAAATTACACTATGTAAATTTGGTATGGATATATTATATTACATCTCGTGAAATGAAGCATTTTTTATGTTGATTTCCATTGTTAATCAATAATGCTAAAACAAACCGTTTTAATAAGGTTTTACAGCATTATGCGTACGTGCAACTTTAAAAAGGGGACACAACTCTGTACTCTGTTTGATGCATTCGTGGTAGCGGCACATCAATCTGCCACGCTTCCCAATCTCCCGCCCTACTTTGCTGAGAAAAGTATCCAACCAGCTCAGTCCACACCAATTTCTGACCTAATTATGTGACATAGAAACCTCGAAATTGCCAGGGCCGTAGCCAGGATTTACTGAAGGTTGGTTCGCCGTCAGTCAAAAAGGGCACATCAGGGGGTTTGCTGTATGGGAAAAGGGGCAAATAGGGGGTTCGCTTCAGTTTGAAAAGGGCATTTTTTATGAGAAAAATATATAATATTTCCGAAAGGGGGGTTCGCCCGAACCCAGAAAACCCCCCTTGGCTACGGGCCTGCAGTGTCTATAACAAATTGCTAACCGTGCATATCGGGAACGTTTTAGCACGATGACGAGGACTCTTCCCACGCGTCAAGAGCAGGTGTTCTCAGGATATTTGAGAGAAATCGGTTTGTTGCATAAGTTTTAATGTGTGTATGTTTTAATGTGTTGGACTAAGTTATTAACTTGAATACTTAGAATTTTGTTTGATCGTCGCTATAACTGAAATATTGTTGAACGCGACGTTAAACCTTAACTCTCTCTCTCTCTCTCATTTGGGAGATTCTATTTTACAAGGCGGGAGATGAAGGGGTCCTCTTACCTCTCACAATCGAATTAACACACAAATAAATTACAAGACGTAATTTCTTTCTCAAGTTTAACTGTTGTTTCCATCATGAAATTGATTAACAAAGCGACACAAATGGACCTTTTTCAATTTATGTTCCACACAGTCTGTCCCAGGTGGAATAATTGCCCCCCAATAAGAGACCACACTCGTCAATATTCCTTATAAAGGTTGCATGAATACAGATCATAGCATGCTCCTAGTCCGAGCTTCCTCTAAACCATTCAGCCACACGATGGATAACTTCTGACAGATTGTCAACCAATATGTCAGTAAGTAACCGTCGTGCACTGTAAAAAGCAAGGTTTTCAAAACCCTATTTTCAAACACTTGTGTTTTGAAATCCCATAACGCGGATTTGGGCGTTTATTCACCGATTCCCAAGTTTGATCTGTCAAAAATGATATACCGGTACTGTAATGCTCAAACTATCGCAAGAAATTAACACAACCGGATAATCTTCATCTAAGTGATACCAGTAATTAATTTTTTAATTTACCGTACACTGTTAACAATCGCCCGTAGATTTTACGGTAGAATACCGGCAGCTCAGGCTGCCAACCATCTACCGTAAAAATAACGGTGACCGTAAAAGCTGTTTCACGGTCACCGTAAAATGTACGGTGATATACCGTAAATTTTACGGCGTCACCGTATAATATTCATTGCATAAATTTTTCTAAAGTAAGGATAAATACACAAATGAACCATAATATCATCCCTGAAACTGACAATGACGCGTCATAAATAATAATAATGGGTTGGCGTTACACTGCTGGTGTCGTTTCTGTCCACAGGTCCATTCACAGACGGGCATGCGCAGTGCCCTCTACTATAAACCAGACCACGAGGAAGTTATCTCACATATAAAGGTTCAAACAGGCAAACTTGGCACCTTCTATTGACCCCAATAGTGTAAGCGAAATTAGCTAAAATAAAGCTTGTCCTTATGGTTCCAGTATCACATCCACTTATGGGTGCCAATCCCACCCTGAATGGTTAATGAAACTCAAGATAATTCCACAAGTTCATTTTCGTCCGAGTTAGCACGACGAAACAGTCACAGGTTACCTTTTCTAAGATCCAAATGAGGTGAAACAGGTATTACATTAAAGATGAACTAATAAAATATAACAAAGCATGACTTTTTGAAAGAAACTAATAATGAACAGAGTAATCTCCCATTACATTTGCACTGTGAATAACGGTATTCTACCTTTTACCGTCAAATTTACGGTAATATACCGTAATTCTGAAGATACGGTAGATTACCGTCAGCCTTACGGTAACATACCGTCTATTTAACGGTACTTTGTTACAGTGTAGTTATTTTCTTGAAATTCCCAATCCAGTCTCTGGGAAGTCAGGTTTTTATCGAAATCCCGCTTACGGCATTTCGAGATAAGGGACATAAATCTGGGCATTATTAATCAAGGTGCACCTAAAAGGGATGTCAGGACCCTATCTGCCCTACAGTATCGGGACGGTGTGCTAAAGTTCCCGATGCACAACGTTTTAGAGAATCCCCAATATATCATCTAAAGATCATTGAGATACGTTTATTTAATGGAAGACTTATTTGAACTTCTCAATAAAGTACTTACACTATAAGTAAGGATTATTTACTCTGTTATAAATATCCTTGTTTGGCATAATATCCTGAAAGTGATTCTTTCGGATTACAGGTACATGCTGTTGTGCCATCCTCCCCACAGCGCATGCTCCATTTCACAGGCTCATTTACCATCCCTGCCTCCAATAGCGGAAGTTGACCTTTACTACGTTGCTATGACGTATAGGGGAAAACCAACGAACCAAAGTTGCGTAAAAAAATTAGCATAAAAAAGCAAACAAATTAGCCAAGGAAATGAAATGTGATTACAAACATTGTTTCGAAAAGTTGCACAAGAAGTAACCAAAAGTTGCCAGGTGATGAACAAAGTCAAAATATTACATATTCGACATTGACAACATTTAATATTTAGACAGTACAGGAAAGAAAGTTGAAACAAAGAAAGAAAAAGTTAGTCAAATAAAAACTCCACGCGGTCATCAACGATTTTACAAAACGATGAAGAGGAGCACCAAAATGTTGCAAAAGAGTTAAAAGAAAAACGTTCGAAAACTGCTAAAATGCGTACACGCAAACAAGCCAAGAGGCGTACAACTACAGTAGCAGGGTTGATGGCTTGTTTTCAAATTTAGTCTCGTTTCGGACAAACCAGGTAACTATTAAAACGGGCTTCCAAAATTAACAGCAAAGCAAGTTGAAACTGCAAGTAATTGGGAAATTTTGGAAGGATTCCGAGACGGATGACCGAATTGTCCAGATTTAAGCGTACGCCAGAGAAGCCAAGAATCCAGCCGACTACCAAATTCCACAACGGCAAATCATTTTGACAAAATACCAACAGGTGGTCGGTAGTTTAAATTTGATTGCAAAAAGTACATTTGATAATATAAAACGTGATTTGTGGGAAGAATATCGTGACTGAGTTTCCAAGCCACATCGCGTGATCAAAATATTTTTCCACACTACTGGAAAGTCAATAGTCGGGAAAATATTAACTATACTCCTGATGCGCTACTTCATAACGTCTTGCAAAAGTATAGTAAGTAAAATATTTTCACTGAGCGCGACTGGAACATAAAATAAAATAGAGAAATAGAGAAATATATTCTGAATGCGGAAGTAAATCATAAACGAACTTTGGTTTTAATCATGCACGTACACGGTAATAATTAGCGACATGTTTAACGTCTCAAACTGAAACATGATTTTCTCCCAACTTTTGGGACATGTGAGTACGTATATGTTTCATATTAAAACGGCTTCGTGTTTCAAATTGAAACACGTGTCATTTTCACATGAGTTAATGATGTCTCAATATGAGACATGCCTTCATTAAGCACGTGTTCGTTTGAAACATGTGACGTCCGGCATTTTGAAACATGGTGTTGTGTATACATGTCTCAATCTGAAACATGTTAGAGCCGACTACATGTTTCAAAATGAAACGTCTAAGCCCAAACATGACTTTGTCCCAACTTTTGAGACATGTCACAAGTGAAACGGATCTGTACATGCCTCAAACTTGGAGGTGTTCAAAACCGTCTACATCCCATTATGTGTTTCAGGAGACTGTCAGACTGGCATGTGAAACTGAAACGCGGCTGAAATAAATGAAACGTTCATCAAACATCACCATGCATCAATTTTATTCTCTTATATTCGATGGAAGTCAAACTCAGGGACATGTATGAACCAATAATAACCATATACAGAAACACAAAACAGACTGCTCCTCAGGTTAACTCAAACCTAATAATGATTTCAAATAGATGCAGGACTAGTTCATCTGAATCCCTGATGTGAACTCCGTTACCATAGAGTGAACATTGTTCATGTAACAATAATGTCCTCAAGGTTTGATTCATTTATATAACTGATTCACACTTAGATGATAATTTAATCAACTTGTCATATTGGACCGTTGACACGACATTGTCTATTCTGTGATACAGTATTATCCCATATTGTATCCCAGGTCTAATGCGGCACACTGGAAACTTTTTTGAACATGGGTACTATATTACTTAGGCCTACAAATATGGAATTGCTGAATGATACTACCTTTGTTGTTTTTCATTCCATTCCGTTTTGGGGTATGGAATACGGATCGCAGATGATTATTAAACTCAGGGCAGGAGGGCTGGATTCGTCTCGAGATTTGCAACAGTGATCACATTGTGGGATGAAGTAGAAACATTGTTGACACCAAAAACTATTCAATATTCGCATACGTATGAAAAATAATGTCCCTTCTGTCTCCTTGTGCCACTAAGGCCGAATCCTGTCCAAGGCTGTAATGACGTAACAATCGTATTGACTGTGTTCAAAAATCTCCTGATGCGCTACACATTCACAATTCAAAATACTGCATGTAGCTTTGATCACACGGAGAACACAGTTGTTGTTTCTTTCAGTGCATGCTGCCCTCATTAGTGCCCCCATAAAGCCCGGCGCACACGAGACCTATCAGCTGAGCTAACGGCCTCAATTGCCTGTCAGCTCAGGGGCTAGCTCTCGTGTGCGGGTAGTTTTTGGTGAGTTTTTGGCCTCGCGAGGCCGGGAAAATAATAGCAAACTTGTTTGATAATTTCGCCTCGCGAGGCCAAATCCTCAGCGTGTGCGGCGAACGCAAGCCAACAGCTCAGCAGTTTTATTGGACCGGCCAATGAATCGCATGTTATTTTCACGCGATTCATACGCACGACTCTTCAAAATGGTTTTGAAGAAGACGTTATGCGGGAACTGAAATCAATTTCGTGAAACTTTTGTTCACCGTGTGCGCTGAAACCATACGAGAGCTAGCCCCTGAGCTGACAGGCAATTGAGGCCGTTAGCTCAGCTGATATATCTCGTGTGCGCCGGGCTTAAGTGTCACTTTTTCTGGCACTATGTATTTTGTTGGTGTGGCGTAATATCCCCATATATATATATATGTTTAGAGCGAATACTCTTAAATTCAAAATGTCGGTCATGTAGGGTTCCAGTGAAGAGTCAAACTTTGGGCTGGGGAAATCTTACCGAAAAATCGGGCAAAAATGCATATTTGGGATATGTCGTCACTGTGAAGTCTTCAAAGCGACCATCTTGCAAAGGAGATGGTATTGTAAGGCGGGGTTTTTGCCCACAGCCAGCCGACTCATAGGAATGTAGATTTCTTCTCTCCATCTGTCAATCACAATGCAATGTACAACTTGTCGTCGGCGGCAACTGTCAATCAACGGAGCGACTGATCGTTCGATTTCAACGTTTGACTAGCCCGTAATGTCAACACGGTATCGTGGTATCGTGTCATCGTTAAACAATATTTATTTTACTTTTAATTGGTTCATAATGATAGTCTAAAATCTTATTTCAGATATACTGAATGCATTTTTTTGTACAAAAATGAGAAAGATTGAAATAACTTGCCGACGTCACACATGTTGCCCTCCTGGGATTCGAACTCGGTAAAAGAAAATTTCGAGGTGCTTGTGATCCAACACGATATACGAACAACTGTAAGAGGCTATTTTGTCACTTTAATTTACTTCCGAAAACATCAAACGTTATGAATCATAACTTTTCATTTTTTAGTATGAAGGACTCCTTGGACCAAAAAGATCTTCCAGCAGTGTGGATATAATGTTACCACACAACACTGGGTTAAGTTAAATGGCGTTTTGGTCCAAGAGGTCCTTCGCGTCTAAATGCGTATCTGAAGAACTCGATTTAGACCCTTTTTTCACGAAATAGCACAAGCTGTGGATTTCAGTTTCATGTGATAACTATAATCATAACGCAATCGCACTAAAACTTTCACATAAGTAGTATAGTAAGCGTATTTCGAGCCACATTTTGCCGGGGGAGATAACTCTTGCATCCGACAGGGGGCGCTGTTCCAGGTTAAAGTATAGGAAGCGGCCATTTACGGCCTTTGTCCTCTGGGCCGCAAGGCCGCTATAGTTCCGGCAACCTTTGACCTCGAATTCTTCCGCGGTGATGCGGTCTGGTGGTGATGCGGTCGCGGGAGAAAGCTTCCGCGGACAGAAAGTAGTCCCATGGGTTGACTTCCAATGTTAATGTATACGGGGAATACCTAAATAGACGTTTTGTGACCTAGGTGGGTCCCTAGTGAACCGATGGGTCGAGTGAGGTATCAAAGTGAAGCAGTCGTGAAGGGGCATCTGATGGGCTGGGTGTGGGATTGAAATATCGGCATTCTGCGCATGCGCGGTGGCCAAAGGTTATGAAAATAGACGTTTTGGAGCTAGGGGAGCCACTAATGGTCCAATGGGGTCATATGAGGTATCAATGTGAAGCATTCGTGAAGGGGCATCTGACTGGACTAGCGGCTCGGGCGTTGTCACCATTCTGCGCATGCGCAGACAGGGAATTGTGGGAAAAGGCTATGGAAATAGACGTTTTGGGATCTAGGGGAGCCCCTAATGGGCCGATGGAGTCGTATGAGGTATCAATGTGAAGCCTATGTGAGGGGGCATCTGACTGGACTAGTGGCTCGAGCGTTGTCACCATTCTACGCATGCGCAGACAGGGAATTGTGGGAAAAGGGTATGGAAATAGACGTTTTGGGATCTAGGGGAGCCCCTAATGGGCCGATGGAGTTGTATGAGGTATCAATGTGAAGCCTATGTGAGGGGGCATCCGCCTGGACTAGTGTCTCGGCCGTTGGGTGCATGTAAAATTAGCATTTTTTCCCGAAAATATAAAAAGCGGAATACGGAATTTACCCCTAAAATAGGGGAAAACCCCTATCAACTCTAGCCAATAGGGCTAATATCGGTCCCCGGGCTTATCGGGGCCTGCCTATCAAGTCAATGGGGTGGGTGCATGTAAAATTAGGATTTTTTTTCGAAAATATAAAAAGCGGAACACGGACTTTACCTCTACAATAGGGGTCTGTATCATACAATATAAGGGAAAATGCCTGTATGGGGTATGGGGATGGTCATTTTTTTTTATTTTTTTTTTCGTGGGCTTTACTATGGGTTGTGGGGTCTCGTTTTTCTCGTTTCGCCGAGAAAAACACGATGGGAGGGGTGCCGGAGCGAAGCGGTGAAATTTTTGGGAAAAGTCAACGAGGTCTGTATATAGGCCCATAGGCTGGCCATGGGGGGTATAGGTCCAACCTGGGAAATTCACACACGTTCATTGTGATATGGGTTGCTTGGATTTGTTTTTCACGTCTCGTCATTTAGAACACTATGGGAAGGGTCCCGGAGCGAAACGGTGAAATTTTTGGAAAAAGTCACCGAGGCCTGGGTAGGCCCATAGGCCTATACTGCATGGCTATGGGTGTATAGGTCCATACGGGGTGGACGTTTTGGGATCTAGGTGGGCCACTAATGGTCCGATGGGGTCGAGTGAGGTATCAATGTGAAGCCTATGTGAGGGGGCAACCGATGGGGTGGATGTGGGGTAGGAATATCGTCATTCTGCGCATGCGCAATAGACAGAGTGTATGGAAATAGACGTTTTGGAATCTAGGGGAGCCACTAGTGGGCCGATTGGATCGAGTGAGGTATCAATGTGAAGCCTATGTGAGGAGGCTAGACTAAGGTGTCGTTTCCATTCTGCTGCGCAGGTCACGTGGGTTGTGACGTCACTTCCGGGTTTCACCTCCAAACCCAGAAGAGTTCCAATTTTCCCCTTAGACGTCCGGATGTTCAACCTCCGGGGTTTTTCCCGGCCCGGCCCGCCCCGGCCGCAGCGCGCGCGGGTTACTCCGGCCGCAGCGCGCGTGTGCGTCTTCACCGGCAGTGCGCGGATGAATGTCGGATCAAAAGGTCAAAGGTCACATCCAGGTCAAAACGTCCAAGGTCTCCCTTTCGGCAAGGTTCGGCGACAATGTTGCGGCATCGATATACAGAGCTTGAACCCCAAAAGGGGATTGTAAATTAACCTGGGAAGGATGGGCAGTTCCATTTGGACCAATCAGCGGTCGAGAAAAAGAGCCAATGAGCGATCGATAAAAGAACCAATGGACGGGTACTAGAATTTCGCTCACGTCTGCGCCTACATCCGGGTGCTGGGATGCTTTCGCCTACGTCCGCGCCTACATCCGGGTTCTTGTACACCCGGGTAATGTTTTCTGGACATGGATGGGTTACCTTTGGCTCCATTCTAGGCCACTGATTGGCTAATACGGTGTTCAAAGCCAGTTTCATGCATTATGCTCATATAGAAAACACACAAGACAGGTTTTTTTGGTGAGATCTCATTTTGTTTTTTATTCAGTAACAACAACAACGTGAGAACAACCACGTGAAAACTGAAGCCCAGAACAGGGGGCTTGTACATTGAAAGAACTGAAGCCCAGAACAGGGGGCTTGTAAACTTAAGCCCAGAACAGGGGGCTTGTGTACATTGAAAGAATTCAAGCCCAGAACGGGATGATGGGCGGCCCAGTCATATACGAGTACATCGCGGTCCTCGGCCTTGGGGTACTCGTCAAACATGTGGACGATCGTCTGCATGGAATGTCCCCGGCATCGATGATACAGGTAAAACAAGCAATATTGTCCGCACACCATACTGTCCAGGCTTTGCAACGTTTTAGTATTCCAACACCACGTCTCTGTGCCTTGATCCATGAAGTCTGTTAAATCGGAATGGAGGGGTGGTAGGCCGTACGGATCAAAGTATTCGCCCTGCTCTTCTGTCAAGTACACGGCCACCCAGTGTTGACCGGGTCGATCCATCGGGTCTGTATTCAGCACGTAAGCAGCAGGATACACACGGTCTAATGGGGCCACGTCTCGGGCGAACACTCCTTGAAAGATCATGCGTGTCCCTGGATCATTCTCTAGCACGGTGCGTATCTGGTCTGTATCCATGTTAGGTGGCAAAGTCGCACAGGACGTTACGGCTTTTATCGATTTGAATGATGTTGTCAAACTCAGCGTAGCAAATCACATTGATGGTTTTCGGTAAAGGTGTCCCGAAATGCAGTTCCAAGCGTAAGTTGCCTTTCTTGACGAGACTCAGTTGATGATCGTTGTCTAAGGTGGGAGTCAGATCGAAACAGAACAAGGTGTACCCTTTGCCGAAATCGTCTCGACTGATCATATTTCCCTCGTCTTGGTTGATTTGGCCAGTTGCTGTGAAGAGGTTCAGATAGCTCCGGATGTAATTGTCCGTTCCGAAATTAGGTTGTAAAGGCCGTGCCGGTACCTGTTGGCCATCCACATGCAGGGCCACGAAATTGATGTTGAACGCTTTTAGGTTGAACGGATTCCTCGAGAGAGTCCCATTATAACTGACGTTCTCCACACAGGCTAGGGTTAAACGCTTGGGCAAATCCCCCAGGAACAGGTTTTCTTGATTGACAATCATATTGCCTTTAGGAACGAAAAAGACCTTGGTCTGTACTCGTCGAATCGGGTACTGGGCTGGTTTTTTCTCCAAGGCTCTGATGTGCCCCAACTGTACACCTGGGCTCGGTTTCACTTTGCGTACAAACAGACATGCCTCTTGGATGACAATGTTATACTCGAGGTCCTCACTCGGGGCCATCAAGGCAAACGTAGGCGTTGCGCGCACTAGTCGTATTTTGACAGGTACTGGTCCTGCATGAATAAGTCCGCATGCAGACGTCCCATCATATCGACCGATTGACTCTCTGCTGTGAAATCCACTCTCTCCGTGTAGCCGTCATTATCAGGACTCGCTTCCATCTTGCCTGGGGTATCTCGGTAGAACAACGGGGCTGTCAAATACGACTTTTTAGCGTCACGCCCCTAGGATAACAGTGTTTCGATGTAGGCTCGGTACGGGTACGTGTTCGTCGAGGCGCTGACCAGTTTATCACTCAGGGCTATATCCACTTGCTGGAATAGCGAATGAAGCCAGAGATTCACTGGACCCACGGGTGCATCTGCTTTGAGGACTGACCCATCTTTATTGGTGATTTTAGCTTTCACGTATAGGTACGTATGGGCTAAATCCAGGTAGGTCGTATCTGCGTTGGTGATGGTGAATTCAATGGGGCCTGTGGCTGTAATGCTGGAAAGGGGCAGATGTTCCACCCATTGACCCTCTTCGGCACTGGTCTGAGTAGGTGGGACGGTCCATAAATCAAATTCACTGTTGGTAGAAGGACACGACTCAGCATGGATGAAAGCCATCTTTAAGAAAAGATATCCCGGGTCTTCGATGTGCGTCGTCGCTGGGTCGGTCGTCGACTGGTGCGTGGTCTCGGTGGTGCAGGTCTTTTATTCCCTACGGTGCGTTGTGCTTTGGCGACCAAGACGCCTCCTGCTTCTTTGGCTCGACGTTTCAGTGCTTCTTTGGGTGCCGCACCGCCCAAGACATCACCCGCGACTTGCAGTCCACTGCGCACCGCTTGTTTGCCGATCGCTTTGACCCCACGCGTCACCAAGGGGAGGAACGTTTTGACGATGCTCCCGAGTATGCTCCCCAGCCCATGTCCTCGTTGCATGCGTGTACCTGCAAAGACAGGAAAGCTACCCCCGGCCTGTTTGGTGTAATGATCGACGTAACTGGCTGTATGGCATTGATAAGGCACCTTCATTATGCAAAGTGAACCGCTCGGACTTGACGGAAATGAAGTGTCAGCACCACTTTCCCACGCTCGAATGCAATCGGTTGACCGGTGTCGTCTCTTATATCGATGACGATGGAGCTAATATCGGTCTGACTGACCGGTAGATACACGATATGCCTGAAACTGTGGGTGACTTGAGCTCCATACTTGCCTTTCACCGGGCAGACGCGCAGTAGAGGTACGTTGCTGTCGCCGACAATGTGTGCATCGATCACGTCCGAGTAGATGTACAGGCCATACATACCACCACGCATGTCCATCGGGATGTGGGCTCTCTCGCCGGTGGGGCCAGCGTACCCCGGTAGATTGAGACCCAGCATTTGCTGTAGGGTAGGACTGAGTTCAACACTCACGTTGGGGCTGAGCGTGAGATTGGCCTTGCCGTTGTGTGCGTTGTAATCGAAGTCCACATGATTTTTGAAGGGGAAAGATTTTATGGGTTTTGAAGTATTCGTGACGTCTCGTAGAGACTTATAATGCATCAGACTTCTCAGTCCACCCATGAACTCCTTGGGGGTATCGTATTGACCTTCGGGTAGTTTGAGTCGAGTTTCTTGTCCTTCGTAGGTCACCTCGTACCATACTTCATTGGCTCGCACGTTGTACCACGAGTAAGGTTATTGGATATCCACGAGCCCACATTCCCAGCGTCCAGGTAAATGCAACGGTTGCGGTAACTGGGTCACGTACTTGGTCAAGGTGTTGTCAGGAAACACATCAGCCGAGCTGTTACTGGGTAGGGTGAGGTAAAACATGACGACTGAGCTTTCCTGCTGCTGCTGTTGGTTTTAATACTTCTCTCAGCCCTTGGGCGCTAATCGTCGTGATGGTCGCGGTGACTTAGATCTTGGTGGTTGCAGGGGGTGGCGTGGTAAAAGGGGTGAAAAAGTAGGTGCCCGCCGTGGTGGTGTTTTGGGGGGTGACTCCGGTTCCCACTCGTGGTGTGGTGAGAGTCGTCGTGCACGACTGGGCGATTGCATAAAGGCCCAGCGCTGGGGGTTCCTCACCAATTCCGGTGGTACATGCATGTCTTTCAAGCCTTGAGCGAAGACCTCCCATCCTCGAGGATTCGTGTGCGACCTGCGTTGGCGCATCAGGTCATTCACTAGATCCGTCATGTGGGTACCGGGGACCACCTGATTCTGTACCAGTAGTTCGCCTTTATCATTCCAAGTCATGTTAGGATTCTGTTTCATCCGTTGTAATACCAGGCCAGCTTGTTTCTTGAACGATGCAGGTACACTCTTCAGGACTTCGTCTTCAACCCACTGTGGAGCTGTGGGTGGTACCCCTGGTAATGGCGGCTGTTGGGGCGGTGCTGAGGTCGGTGGTGTGTCGCGTGGTGGTGGTGGTGCTGGGGTAGAGAGGGTTTTGTATTGGTCCATGAACGTCATGTACCGTTGAAGCGTCTCATTGTACCGTTGTACTTTCTCACTGTCGCTTAACCCCGGTCTCTGTAAGATCTGTTGCATCTCTTCATCGAGGGTGTTTATCGTCTTCACCGTAGAAGGTACGGGGTACGGTGATTGGAGGTTTTGAAGGAGCCGAGGTTCGACGAGGACCATTTTTTTCGTGTGGTTCATTGTCGGCCGAAGAGTCCACCCAATACTGGACCCAACACGGAAGCGGCCAACGGTGCTTAGATGGCCCCGAGAAAGCCACCTTTCTGTAACACCTTTTTCTTTTGTGTTTGAGAGACTCGCTTCTGGACTAAGGTTCGGAGACCTGTCTTATGCTTGGCCAACTTCGCCTTCTGAGCCGGAGTCAGTGGTACGTTGCCTTTTAAGATATTGAGTCCAATCTCACACAGACAGCACACGAGAGCGGGGTCTGCACCGCGCACAATGGTTCGAACCAACTCGGGTGGGGCCGTCTTCAATACACGGAGCGTGGGAGCGTGCTTCCGTACTCGCGCAGACATCATGTACAACTAATGCCAGAACCCACAACCCTGCCCTTTTTATCTACCTCAGAGAACAGAGACAAAAATCAACCATGATGTGGTATTAATTCTTTTATTATCCCCATCATCAAAACACACACACCCCAGCTGGGGGAGCCACTGTGGGTGTGTTTACATTATTTTTGCATGTACACGTGGTGAGTCTCTCCGGGAAAGATTCCGGTGCGTAGTCGAAGGTGATCGGGGGTGGCTTGCTTCAGGTCGAAGAGCATATACCCGTGCTGAGGGGTTGTCGCATCTTTAAAGGCTTCCAACGCAAACGCAGTGCGTCCAGGGTACATCTGTCTCGCCAGGTGCAGCAGTTGAGTGGTATCTCTCGAGTTTTTGAAGACCACCAGGTAGTGGGCATTTAAGCTGATGTTCCGATGTTCTTTGTTTTTACTGAACAGATTCTGCACAATGTAGATGATGCTCAACCGACGATGATGGCTGCCTTTGGTAAAGAGTTGGGTGACCCGACTGTCCGTCTCCGCCATGAGATCATCCAGAACTACCAAGGTGTCCGGTTCCAAATCGGCCAGGTTGGGTAGCCCTTCCACGAACGTGATGTGGGGCATTGCTGCATACGCTGCCTGCCATTCTCCGTAACACCACACGACTCGGGCAATGGGTGGAGTGATCATGCTGTCGGCGTGTTCGAGGAGCTTCCTGACGAAGTGCGTTTTGCCGGAACCCGTCGGTCCTGCGATGACGCAGGTGAAGGGATGCTGCCAACGGGGGTCCATGGTTCGAGGTGTATCCGCTGTCGTGGTAACCCGCTCTTGTAAATTTCGTACGAGTGAACTGAAGTGGTGGTGGTGGGTACAACGTCGGTCGTCGTTGTCTGTTCACTGCGAGTGATGATGGTGGTGGGTACAACGTTGGTCGTCGTTGTCTGTTCACTGTGAGGGATGAAATCCGGTGGGTCTTCAGACGTACTTGTTGTACTTGGTGTGGAGCTCGGTGTTGACTGTATACTTGGTGTGGAGCTCGATGTGGCTTCTACACAGGGTGTGGTGGTGACTGGGCTCGATACGAGGTTGTCTGGTGCTCTCTGTAGACTGGTTTGACTGGCGGCTGGGGTTCTAGGCTGGTTGAGTAGAGTGCTGAGATAGGCTACGTCGTAAAACACACCTCCGTACAACACACTCAGCAGGGTTAGCACTATGGCTACAAAGCCCACTTACGCTTTGCGCGTTTTGGGAGACGCTGTGTTCAGAGACGGTTGCACCGTGTTCATGGTCGAACGTGGAATGAAGGATGACGGCAGTGGTGTCTGGCTTTATAGTCGTTTCACCTGGTTGGCCGCGACCCAGGAATTGAAGGAACTGGGCCAACCTTGCCATTTGACGAAATGAAACAGTTTGCCACCCCGACGTTCCGTTTTCAAAATCTGCTCCACCGTGTAGTAGTCTTGCTGTGTTTTTACGACAGGCTGTAATTCCATCTCGTAAAACGTCCCTAGCAACGGTTCCCCTTGAAGATCTTCCAGTTCATAGACTCGCTGTTGTCGGGGTAAGCGCCGTTTAATCAGGAAGTGCTCATCGCTCCAGTTGGGCAAGTAACTTTTCTCGAACTTGCCCTTGACTTTACTGATCCGTACAGGGTCCCCGACCTTGAACATCTCCTTCGGTGCTTCAGTAGAAATGAAGGTGTCGGATCCAGAGAGACGTGTTTTATAGACCATGTCACACATGCGCGCCTAGACGTAGCTCTACGGGTGTAGTCCGTAATACGTAAAATTCTGATGGGTTAGTCCAAAAAAGAGAGCAACAACAACACAGATTACAGATCAATCCTTTTATTATGCGTGAATCGGGCGTAACCTGTGAACATGATAGGATATGTACTGACCTGTCTGTCGAGGTTTTCCACAATGTCGTTCACCTTCGTTTCTTTTCGGGTACATCCGTGTCTTTTCGGTAAAGTCCGTGTCTTTTCGGTAACGTCCGTGTCTATTCGGTAAAGTCCGTGTCTTTTCGGTAAGGTCCGTATCTTTTCGGGTATGTATGAGGGTCTCGAGGGGGGCGACTGTATGTGACGACTTGTATGTGTTTTTCTCGGTGACGTCCGTGTCTATCATCCGGGCACTTCACGTCTGCGCCTGCATTGGGGTATATATGAGGGTCTTCATGCGCGCGCGCTGCGGATTCACCCACGCACTTCCGAATAACCCGCGCGCGCTGCGGCATCAGATCACCCCCGCGCGCGCGCGCGCTGCGGCCGGGGCGGGCCGGGGCGGGCCGGGGCGGGCCGGGCCGGGAAAAACCCCGGAGGTTGAACATCCGGACGTCTAAGGGGAAAATTGGAACTCTTCTGGGTTTGAAGGTGAAACCCGGAAGTGACGTCACAACCCACGTGACCTGCGCAGCAGAATGGAAACGACACCCTAGTCTAGCCCCCTCACATAGGCTTCACATGGATACCTCACTCGATCCCATCGGCCCACTAGTGGCCCACCTAGACCCAAAAACGTCTATTTCCATACCCTTTGTCCACTGCGCATGCGCAGAGTGACGATATTTCAACCCCACATCCACCCCATCAGATGCCCCCTCACATAGGCTTCACATTGATACCTCATTCGATCCAATCGGTCCAAAAGTGGCTCCCCTAGATCCCAAAACGTCTATTTCCATACACTTTGTCTATTGCGCATGCGCAGAATGACGATATTCCTACCCCACATCCACCCCATCGGTTGCCCCCTCACATAGGCTTCACATTGATACCTCACTCGACCCCATCGGACCATTAGTGGCCCACCTAGATCCCAAAACGTCCACCCCGTATGGATGGACCTATACACCCATAGCCATGCAGTATAGGCCTATGGGCCTACCCAGGCCTCGGTGACTTTTTCCAAAATTTCACCGTTTCGCTCCGGGACCCTTCCCATCGTGTTCTAAATGACGAGACGTGAAAAACAAATCCAAGCAACCCATATCGCAATGAACGTGTGTGAATTTCCCAGGTTGGATCTATACCCCCCATGGCCAGCCTATGGGCCTATATACAGACCTCGTTGACTTTTCCCAAAAATTTCACCGCTTCGCTCCGGGACCCCTCCCATCGTGTTTTTCTCGGCGAGACGAGAAAAACGAGACCCCACAACCCATAGTAAAGCCCACGAAAAAAAAAAAATGCCCATCCCCATACCCCATACAGGCATTTTCCCTTATATTGTATGATACTGACCCCTATTGTAGAGGTAAAGTCCGTGTTCCGCTTTTTATATTTTCGAAAAAAAATTCCTAATTTTACATGCACCCACCCTCACATAGGCTTCACATTGATACCTCATACGGCTCCATCGGCCCATTAGGGGCTCCCCTAGATCCCAAAACGTCTATTTCCATACCCTTTTCCCACAATTCCCTGTCTGCGCATGCGCAGAATGGTGACAACGCCCGAGCCGCTAGTCCAGTCAGATGCCCCTTCACGAATGCTTCACATTGATACCTCATATGACCCCATTGGACCATTAGTGGCTCCCCTAGCTCCAAAACGTCTATTTTCATACCCTTTGGCCACCGCGCATGCGCAGAATGCCGATATTTCAACCCCACACCCAGCCCATCAGATGCCCCTTCACGAATGCTTCACTTTGATACCTCACTCGACCCAATCGGTCCACTAGGGACCCACCTAGGTCACAAAACGTCTATTTAGGTATTCCCCGTATACATTAACATTGGAAGTCAACCCATGGGACTACTTTCTGTCCGCGGAAGCTTTCTCCCGCGACCGCATCACCACCAGACCGCATCACCGCGGAAGAATTCGAGGTCAAAGGTTGCCGGAACTATAGCGGCCTTGCGGCCCAGAGGACAAAGGCCGTAAATGGCCGCTTCCTATACTTTAACCTGGAACAGCGCCCCCTGTCGGATGCAAGAGTTATCTCCCCCGGCAAAATGTGGCTCGAAATACGCTTACTATACTACTCACATATTGTGTACTTATATTTTCTCTTGCCGTTACATTAAAACATAAGTATTTTTAGGACATTTTATTTTTTCGATTTCAACCGCACCTCGTATAGGCCAAAATTCCGCCTTATCGTACCATCACCTTTATTTATTTCATTTTTTTCTTCTTTTCACACTTTTTAGTTGAGCTGATGTTGTGAGAAATTTCAGACCTCTATCTCAACGAGCAAAGACATATTTGGAAGGAGATAGGTGGAGTGAAATGGCACCTGGACAGGCCTCAAATACCCTAGGCCTGGTTGAGCTAAATTGTTATGGGAATAGTTCAATTAAAATGTTCAGTCTATTTATCCACAATACCGACATATATTTTCCGGGTCGCTAAAGACTAGAAATAAATATCTGGAAGCCAGTGGTAATCATATCTTTGTTTGCAAATTGCTAAAGCTCTCTGTCGCAATGCATTTCCGAAATACGGTGAGAACTGTGTGAAGACGACCTGGTATCTAATTCCATGCATCAGACAGCACTGTCCCTTTTGCACTCCGCTTTTCTTGACACATGTCTTCCTGCAACTCGGTTGTACGTGTTTCGGTGTTGATGTTTCAAACAGCTTTTCGGACCGTTATAGTGAGACGGCAACGCGGATGAAACATGTCACAACCCTCAAATAGTTACATCGTTACGTCTACGGGACATGTTTTTGTGCAAAAAACAGGTTGAAACATGTAGCATTATGAAACATCTAACATGTTACCCATCTCAAAATGAAACGTTAAACAAGTTATCTCTTTTTTCAGTGTACGTGAAGACCTATCCAATGTTCTGCGAAATATGACCATTTAGAATTATGGTTATGTATAAATTGCCATAGATGATACAGACGGAGTGCCTCCAGTTTGGATTTCAAATGAACGATGGATAATATAATTATTATATAAGAAAACACGGGCAAGTGTTTCAAAAATGCGGGTTTTCCACAAATAACCACCAAAAACGATACCTAAGATTTTCAAGAAATACCAAAAGGATGGTCCTCTCTGGTTTTCCGTTCACCCCAAAATATGCCTTTTGTTTTAAAGATGTTTAGTTTTGACCCAGAGGCCATAGCAAAGCACCTACACCAAAAAGAAGTTTACGAATAGAATTATCATCGGTACAAATACCGGTGCAGTCGTATAACGCAAGTTTCACCTGAGCTGAAGTTCGCGGAAGTTTACACCCACAATTTCTGTATCGTTTCGAACTTTAACGGCAAATGGCTCGAGGCAAAGAACATACAACAAAGGTGACAAGGAACAACCTTGACAAACACGAGTTACAGGAAACGGACCAGATATGACCATTGAAAATTACACTACATCAGCCATGCCTGTTCTTTAAACACAAATCTACGTATCGAGGGTTGAAAACATATAAATCGTGGTCTATCATTTATGAATTACGTTGGGGAATAGAAACGGGGGTGGCAAGTTCATATAATGCGGGGACATGTGCAATTCCCCCCCCCCCCCCTCCCCCCCATGGTATACCACGTGAAATAATCACCACGATCGGTAATGAGCTAAGAAAACCCTAGTCTTTATAAATGTGCAATACAGTCTTTATGAAGACCAATACCTCGTCCCCACTATGTACGGAGCTTTATCGGTTTACACCCCCTTGGGTTAATATTAGAATACGTGTCTCGCCACCGCTTCCTTGCATTGTACAAATGTAACGGTCGTCATATATGTACTTGTATCCGCCTAGGAAATTGTTAACATCAAATTGAAGAATTATAGCAGGATTATCAGTCCTAAGAGGATTATCAGTCCTAATCATAAATCTTGTTTGAGGGAATAGATAAAACTTCATTTTTCTGGTATTCTCTAGTCAGTCTTGTATAAAGTCTGTGTTAACAAAATTGCATTAAAATGTGACAATGGATTTTATTTGTAAATGTTATCCCGACCATAAATTAAGCAACAAAGTGTCAAAGCAAAACATACAGAGGAATGCATTTACGCTTAGTCGACAGGCAGGTATCTTAGTAATGTTCGAAATCTGATTTTCGGCTCCGTATATTTCAGCCATGGGAAACAATCGCAACCTTTCTGTGTTTGCAGCATACGATTCAGTTTGTAAATCGGAAACAATGTATATGTTCCGTTAAATTAGCTCACACAGAACCTATACGGAGCTATGGGGAAATGTACGTGAGACCTAGTGTCAAAGCTGAGTTAGGGGAGAATGTATGTGTAGTGGAGTGTCAAAGCAAGGTTAGGGAGGAATGTACGTGTAGTGGATTGTCAAAGTCAGGTTAGGACTTAGGTGATCAAGCTCATCGCCATTTTACACTTTTCTGTGTAAACAAGCCAGTGCAGAATCAAAATAAACTACAGTGAAATATTTATCCTGTCAGCAGGTAGTTGTCCGAAGGCGGTTTTGGTTCCGGATTGGCTTCATTTTTTCATTCACAGAGTAAAATTATCCTGTTCTCCTCAAAATTAATAAGAAACAGATGTGAGCAGTATTCACTAAGGTGGAAAGGGCTTACACAGAAGAATATGGTTCAGTAAAGACACGAACTCAAGACGCCAGAGAGATTAACGTGGTATACTTTACTTTCCACAAATACGATAGACTAAGGTGATCAAGCTCATCGCCATTTTACACTTTTCTGTGTAAACAAGCCAGTGCAGAATCAAAATAAACTACAGCGAAATATTTATCGTGTCAGCAGGTAGTTGTCCGAAGGCGGTTTTGGTTCCGGAATGGCTTCATTTTTTCATTCACAGAGTAAAATTATCCTGTTCTTATCAAAATTAATGAGAAACACATGTGAGCAGTATTCACTAAGGTGGAAAGGGCTTAATACAATAGACTTGGTAGATCTCTCTTCCTGAAGTATCTATGTTTTTATGGCTTCGTTCATTCCTACACATGTAGTTTGTTGAATCCGCGTAGGAATGAACGAAGACATGATAACTTGGCTACTACGAAGCGGAGCTCGAAAAGCAAGAGAGATCTAGGTATTCATCAAAACCATTTTTAACAGACAAGGTGTTTCTTCGAGCGCCTGGGCATTCTGAAAATTTTCTAAATCGCCTGTATATTTAATAGACATGAACATTAAAAATATGGTAACAATACCAACGAACTTTCCATATCTCTATCATCCACATTCAACTTGCTGAAATCTCCAATACCTGTGTCCCTGAATAGACAACGTAAACATTTATACTACTAGTGTACAATAAGAAAAATCTGCTTTCATTAAATTCCTATTTGGTTAACACAGCGAGAGTGCGAACGCTTCATTGCTCACTGATATGTTATTAACTACTAACAATGTACATATTGTAAGACTGAAGACGTTGAATCTTCTAGACATCTGCTAGATGACAAGTCAACCATCAAATATAGGCTCACAAGGGCAATGGTTTTCATAGCATCAGATTGTACACCTCCAAAGCCAATACACTCCGTTGGTTGTTTGAATTTTAACGTCGCACCTAACCTTATTGGTCACACGGCGACGATGACCCAAACAAACATACCCTAACAAAACCCTAATCCTAACAAAAATCTAACCAAAACTACAAAAAAAATTTAATTTCGAATTTTGAAAATTAGGCTCTACAGACACTAATCACAATGGATGCTCAGAGAGCCCAATCTGTTTGGTACTTTAATCTACCTCCTGTGCCAGACAAACATGGTATGGTAAACCATGCTGCCCTAAGCTGGAGGGCGCCAATATACCCCGACAGCTCCAGTTGGGTCATTCTCTAGTATACGAGTACAGTCGGCGTAACCGCCTGCCTTAAATCTGGATGCCGAAAGCCAATCCACAAGTTGATTGCCTAGCAGGTTGAAGGTTGTTATGATAGCTGACCTCACTCACACAGATATCAAAGATTGTTTCTCTCCAGTGCGCGTGGTGTTCGTTTCTTGCACACCGATTTAAATCGTCAGTTTCTGCTAGGAAATTTCGACTGGCAAGTTCCTAGTATTCTCCAGGCAGTATTGGTACTCGTAATATGAATTAAAGTAGACCAGTACATATCTGACGAGATTTAAACAGACTCGTGCGAATGTCCGACGATGGGGAAGCAACTTATCGCTCTGTGTGGTTGAGTTTGGTTCCGCAACTTTCTGTTCAATCTGAGAACAACGTTCTGTTTTTGAGAGGTTAGATAAATCCACCAACGAAGAGCAACCTTGCGCTGAAAATCTGTCTACGCCATATAATGTATTAATACATAAGACCTAATGGAATGCTTTTTGCTTAATTAACTTCATATCGACCAAGGACCCGCGATGAGCGCTTCAATCCAGAGATTCAATCCTCCAATGTAGGTAAAAAGCTAGGCGAAAATATGTCAATAAAATTAAACACAATTGATAAAAAGGCAGGACTCGGTAAAACATCGTATAGATAAAGTATGTGACTATCGTCAAGTTGTACGGACAGCTTCAACCAGTCGAAGAGAAAATAATTATATCGTGTCGTACACAAGCCTGCTTCAGTGTTGGCCATACTCCACACTAACTTATCATACTAGAACAATTTCAAGGCAAAATAAATTTATATATTCATGATATTATCAACGTGGAACTTTTGATATGCATATTTCTATTGTTCTTCTTCTTAAACAAAATACTTACGATTAAACAAGCTGATCTGCGGTACATGCAATATACAATTCAACATTTTCTTTGATCACAGGTAAACGAAATAATTTGGGAATCTCAGTCAGTGTTGATTCTATATCAAAAAGTCGCATCCAAAACCACCAAGGAAAATATCTATGTAGACATTTATATAGCACCTATAGGATACAAAACGATGTCAAAATATATCAAAAACGACACACAAATATTAACTCACTTGTATAATCCTCGTTAAAGCTATCTGCTACATTTCTTCTATTTCAATAAACAATTTGCTAAACAATACTACTGATTTGTTTCATACATCACAGATTCATAAAATTCCGCATCACTGGAAATTGATGGTTTCCTCTTATGGGTAAATCATACATACATAGGTCCTCTTTTGTGTTTTAACATTAAATGCCGAGCTATCGTGTTTGTGATAAATGCATTCAAATCCTGATATATTTATAACAAAGCTTACATGGATAATAGCCTCAGCAGATATATATATATGTAAATGAATATCCATACACAATAAGCGATCTCTGTTAATAACCAATGGGTGATACAGTTGAAACAAAACCAAATTGCACGATATAGAACTAGATGAACACCTTTACAGCAATTATCACAAAATAGTACCATTTCGCTCTGTTTACAGCTAATGAAACAAAGCATAACCCCATATAAACCATGAACTAACAACTATATCAAGTTTTACTCTACGGGTTTGATAACAATTTGAAATATAAGTGAGTCATCCACAAGTAAATGACTGTTTGGAGCGGCGAGATCGGGAACTGAAATTTTCTTGTCCATCTCCGTGTCCATGGTGTAACGGGTCTTGGAAAAATTCTTTTTACCGCTGACTGAATGAATGATCCTATCACGACCAACCACAGAGAGCCAGTACTCGATGGGCCGAGGCTGATCCAAGATAAGGTTAGAGCAGAGACTCACACGAAAGTCTTCTGCGGTGGAGGAGAACCCTTTGGGATGTACCTTCAATTCCCACTCCCAGGTCTGGGCAGGAAAGGTCGAGGCCTTGGTGGAGAATCGTAGACTGACCTCCGCGCCTTTCTGACATTCCGAGAAGTTTGGAATGATCAGTCGTTTGTCCCAACGCAAGTCTGTGTAGTTCCGCATCAGAAAACCGGCACTGACGAATTCTTTGATGGCAGATCGACTGGTGAGTTGCAGAGCGTGGTACTTGTATGCCATAAGGCAGCAGGGTTGAAAGAGTTCCGGGTATTGCTGAGACAGAGTGCTCGTTTCAATGGCGCAGAGCTGGTCTGCCGTCATCATCGGAAACCGAATATGGCCCAAGAGTTCCTTTAGAAGGGTTTGTTGTTGGACCATCCTGGTAGCGTGCGAGGGGGAGTGTAACCATTTCAGAACGGCCTTCCATAGTTCATACTCGTCCTTAACAACGAGATCGGAACTGCGCATGATCTCGATTAACTGATCTTTGTCCAGGCTGATCCACTCTTGGTCCCATTCGGCCGATAACATGATGTCGTCCATCTTTTCGGACAGAGCCTTGACCGAGGATGCGACAAGCTTCTGATGACATGTGCCCTTGGTGGCATACTGGAACCAAGTGTGGAACACGTCCTTCAGCTGCAGTTTGGGAATGATATAGGTGCAGGCGAAATTGATACAGACGAGTCGAAGGTCCTCCACGTTGTACTTGTCGGCCAAGATGAGCACGGGTAGAGTGTTGTCCGTGTTCAGATTGATATGACAGCCATACAAGAAGCGAAGGAATCTGGGAAAGACATCGGCACATACAGCTTCCTCCACTAGTTCGAGTTCCTGGAAAATGTGAAAGGAGTTATATGGACAAAATATAAAAAAGCACAAGAGATCAAGAACGTCATTAGATTAGAATTTGTTTCGATGGCCATGAAATTTGAAGTCCGAGATATTAATGCATATGAGAGCAAAAATTAACACTTCACATGCTAAGCACCAACGTGGATGACAAAAGGGCTTCCAGCCAAGTCATCCAGGTCTCCACCTTTGCAAACGTCATGAAGAATCTGAATCTGAATTTAGCCCAACGAATATTCAGGAAGGCACAGTAAACGAAAACACGGTTCTTTAATAAATATTCTACACAAATCGAGACAATTTTCCTTCGACTAAACGTTAGTGAACAAAGGAAATTCAAAATTGTGTTTCTTTGCGTGTAGCTACACTCTAAATGTAAAGGGTTTAGCAGCGCCCTATTTTATGAAGACCCTTACACATTATACGTAATATACATCATAGAATGTAATACTACTGGGGTAATCTCTAAACGTCTAATTTCCAACTGCCCGACAAATCGGAAGATGTATGGCTCTGATATATGTTTTAGTTCTCAGGTCAGTTATGCACAACGTAACTTTGCTGGCCAGTTACATTTTCCCTGCCAGAAAAATACATGTTTACCATACGATTTACATACATAACGTACATTTATTCTTAGAGCAGAGCAGATCTTTTTCTACATGAATGCATGTACCTGAACCATGCAAGACAAGATCGTTGCTACCAAATTGACTATTGACTATGTCCCACAACTGAGCGTTTCAACTGTGTATTTTTAATGCAACAATAACAGTGAAATGGCGCGAAAATTGGTCTAATGAATCAGTAAATCAATCTAAAACGTAACGGACCAACTTGTACGAGACTTGTAAGGGCATAGAGACTAAACCCACAGATAACATCAGCCGTTTTGACAGAGACAACAGATTGTCTGTCAGACACACGGGATTTCAGGAGATTGGCTGAGGCACATCGATAAGGAGGCAGACCTCAGAATGAGTATTTTGATTTTTCTGCAAATTACTATCATGGGTTTAGAGATTACCCAACAGTATCTCGTAATATGTTGTATATTAGGTATAACGTGAGAATAAAGGTGTCTTCAAAAACAATTTAATGTTTAGAATATAAAAAAACCTGTAAACGCAAACCCAAGGTTTGCTATGAATACATGTTCAGGTATAAATGTTAGGTTGTGAAGACATTTTAAATATATCAGTATAAACAAACCTAAGTTTTAACACTTTCTTAAATGCACGTGTTTGAAATCATTTTAGGACTATATAATTCAGAAGTAACTACAGAAAAGCGTTCAAATCCTAAACATCAGATTTGAAGTGTAGGCCTACTTTTCTGACCTACCTTTTTTGTTGGATCGGACCAGTCAATGCTGAGCATTCTCTCAAAAACATCACTGGAACGGATCAGAATCAGTTTGTGAGCGAAAAATCGGCTTCCTCCGACTTTCAGTACGATGTCGCTCAGTTTGGCGCAGTTGAAGAATTTGGCCATGTCGCTCAGAGCCTGACGTTCGTTCCCATAGCAATCGATGCCCTCGGGGGTGGTCGGGGATGATGTCGGCGGAGTGGGGGAAGGCGTGGGACGTGACTGGGAAGACGAGGAGCTTTCCACCCCTTCTTGGTTTGCCAGTGGAGCCGGTGGTGGAACAAGCTGTGCGGCAGCTTGAAGGTCCAAAGGTAAAGCCGCAACATCCACGGGCACGTTGGCCATTTTATTCTATTTACCTGAAAGGGAAAAATACCTCTCCGTAAGAATCAAATTTTAAGAGTTTCATTAAAAATATGCAAATGTTGACGTTGTTCAGTTTACAATAACAAGCTGAGTAGCTAGCGGGTCGCGGGTCAGTCTATCCGAAATCGTATATTGCTTTCAATACACAAATTCTCTCGACAAGACTCACAAGTCGCTTGGCATAAAAGTTCATACGATATCTAAGTCAAGTTCATTCAGGACTGACTTTGACCTATTTTCAAGGTATCCAATGTAATTAACCTCAATCAGATAAAAATAAAGATTCGTTCACATTATACATCCATGATGAAAATGATTAGATGTATGTGGGCCAGGATTCTGGATCCTAGCTGTGCAGCAACATTTCACGGAACGACCGACTAAACCATTTTAAAAAAATACTGATTTTCATCAGGAAATCAAGAATATACAGCCTTTGATGAATATCAGTTTTGACGTATTGACGATCATGTTACAGGTAGACTTTTCTGCTTATAATATTATTTCTCCCTCTTCCGGTATAGCATTGTTAAAAGAACTAAGAATTCTTTAAAATGTCCAATATCTTGGTTAACCGTGATGGCTACTCAAGACAACTTAAATTCGTGCTACTATGAAATGGATACGCGAAGTCCCGGGTTTACGTAAATCTTAAAATAAGCATTCACGGGTTTGCCAGGTATAAATTATCACAAAGATGTACCATATATTATGCTTTCATAAATTTCCCTCCAAAACAGTTCTCTTTTTTTTCGATGCTACTTTATGCACTTCAAGCCAAAGTCACGTAACTTGGTGCATCCTGCTCGCTGTATATCATCGCAATGCCCTGCAGGTCGTAACGGGTCTATAATATGGAAGCCGGATGCTTCGCATTTTCGCATTTTCGAATCGATAATATTAACGGTTTCGCGTTTTACCGGTTGTGTGTTTTCGTGATTTCTTGTTTTTGCTGTTTACGTTTGATACAGGTCATGTGGTGCCATGGGTGTTCATTGGGACTGCTTCGTTCGCCAATAATGCCTTTACCATGGGCAAAGCGTGGCATACCTATCTACAACCATGGTGAAACAAACTGCATCTCAAGGATTTTGAATTTTTGGATTTTGCAGTGTTGTATAGTAATTTATATTGAACCACTGGGCTTGATAAATTTAATATCTAGCTTCACAGGCACTGTGTTGAAGAAAATAAAACTGCTAGAGGGAGGCTCTTTCATGTTTTTTTTTTTGCTTTTGTCCACACCAAAGATGGTCATATTTTCTTGCAAACCGATGTAGTAGTTTAATACAATATGCATACAAGCCAACAATATTCGTTGAGTGGCAAATGAGTGAGGCAGTTCCTGTGAAGAAATCTATTACCTTGGTAATCTTGTGATTAGGTGTCCACATCGCTATGTTGAAAAAAAACGAGAGTTACTGTTTGACTCACGAGGTATTAGCTGGTATGAGAATGGATGGATTCTTTGTTATATATGTTTGGAAGCCCCGTAATAACTTTTCGCGCACACTGTACACATGGTATGACGTGTAGGGAACCCTTTGGAAATTCCCCGAAATGAACTGGTTCCACCTGTAAGTGCATGCGCGAAACGCAATCTACATAACAATATATAAAAGAAATAATTGACAGGGTATCCACATAACTGTGGAAAAAACCCTCTAAATATGCGATATTATAGCCCTGGCCCGAAACTCGATGTCGGGTGGGGATTTTGCCCACTGGGGCTTTTGTAAGTGTTATACTAGCGATTAGTGGAACCTGCATATGGCGTATACATATCTGGCCTAGTAGCATTTGCTAGGTCCTGTGTTAAATGTGACGATTTTAATCAACGTCACAAATCGTTATTGCAGAATTTTATAAAACAGGGCTATACCACCAAACGCCTCCACTCAAAGTTTCTCAAATTTGGCGATACATATCGCATGGTAATAGCAAAATGCGAGCGTAGCATGCAAGATCTATGGCGTTACGTTCCGTAACTTTTGCTTAATACACGCTTAGACGCTTAGAATGCTTAGACGACTTTACAACGAATATTATGTGGATTAATAATACTGCTCAGCTATATGGATTAGATGTCATGATGTATTGCCGGCATCATTGAAAACTGTTGACCGCTTCTCTCTTGTAGGAAACTATAGCCTATTTTTATGAAAACTATGATTGTCTGTTTGAATTTGATGTTAATGCTGTTACATGGAATATGGAAGAGGTCTTTGGATTATGGTGGCGGATATTCTTTAATGAACGACGGCTAAATTATGAATGACAGACCAGAAGCTTGTAAAACAATTATTGTTGTTGTAATACAGTTTATTAAGTTCATTTCATGAACACCTAATAAATCGTTTAGTTGTTTCATACGTTTGTTTAGACAATATAGCAAGTAAACATTGGATTTATTCAGTATACTATAAACGTATATCTTTATCCACTGATGACACTTGGAGAAGAAAATAGTGCCACAAACGGATACCAAACTACAATTTATATGTGTTCCCAAGGCGTGAAATTTCATAAAATACAACTGAAGCATAATTAAAGCCAATTGAGTAATTGGTAAATTGTTATTCACGAGTAGAAACAGTTGTGGAGATTTAAACTGTAGATTTAAACTTGCAGTACACGCTTAAAACTAAGTGTCAAAACCTACTCGTAAAGTGTTGCAATAACCCTTTAAGTGTGTCCACAGGGACAGCACTTTAAAGTGCAATCCCTGTGGACACACTTAAAGTGTTATTTCAACACTTTACAACACTTTAGTTTTAAGCGTGTACATTTCCCAACACATTACAGCTCTATATGGTTATCTCCCCTATCACCTAGCCTGCACAAAAAAGTTTTGGTGCATGTAATATGCAGATCTGGGAGAACGCTTGCAAAATTCCATGAATATTTCGGAAGCAGAATGGAAAGAAAACATTTCTGAATACAGAGAAATTATGTAAATGCTGTGACCACACTGGATTTTAGAAACTTATCATAAAAAGATATGGAGGAATAAGCCTAAATGGCGAAAATTCCCAGCTGTAACTCAACACTCATATATCATGAAAATATATAATGAATCCTCTTAAAGTGAAATTTCACATTGTTTTCTAAAATGAATTACACTTATACCGGTATTATTTAAGACTAAATTACAGCCCGAACACGCTTTCTATATGAGGCTGAATTAGCCCCACTAAATCACTCAACCCCATGCAGCCTCTCATAGCAGACGACATATTTTGAGCAGAAAAGTGGAAAATTAACGTATACACCCATAAAATTAGATACGAATGTATAACTTGAACATATCAGAACTGAAACCATAAACGAACATTAAAAACACAGAAACATGGACACTTAAGAAAAAAAAGCAGAACGATTTCTAGTGTAAGAACTCTATCTTGTACTGTGTTAGCAACACGCAGATCCTGTATCTGGTTGACCCTTCGGGCCAAATATTTGACCTTAGGATCAAACATATATATAGATACATGAAAAAATATCATCTGGGATATTGCTATAGAAAGCACAAGTCCCACACTTGTCAAACATAGTTATAGCTGTACATAAGAATATAATATATGCATTGGGGAAACAGAGGTCAGGAAATTCTTGTCCCGGAGTTTGTTTTCACAAAAATCGGAATCTTTTTATAAAAAAAAATCATAATAGACCTACTGACAATGCATCTCCATAACCTCGCTTCTATTGCGAATTATACTACCATCATCAGATTTCAGTCTAGTTATACATTTCGCTGAAGATCTCGCTATTTTCTAAATTGAGGAAATATGTCTCCTGGACGCTCACATAGACGCTTTCCTTAACTCTCCAAACATTTTTTGGTAAAGCTTTCATGTTTTCATTATTTCTTAGATTTTTCCTCTGCTGTATTTTACTGTATATTCTCTATAATTCATTTTACCAAGGTCCCAACCGATGCTTCAATTTTATTTGTTCAATGTATACGTTTAGAGCATCTAAATACCTTATTTTGCAGCAATTAAATGAGGTGTTCGCTCTGTGGTGGTCTGTTGTCTCACTCCGTGTTGGCAGGTATATTGTGACCTAATGCGGAGGTATTCCCCAACTCGTGTCAGGCCGGTGAGACCAGTCTAATGGGAGTGTCCGGTTCATATTCTCATACCGTATATATTCTTATGAACAACACAACTATTTATGAACAATAATCAGTTATATTAACATATCAATCAATTCGAAAGTTGCAAAAATGTCTGCCAAAACCTGAGTGTAACAAGAAATAAGGACGTAACTTAAAAACATATTGGCAAAGAGATAATCACCTGCGTCGAACTCTTGTTGAGAGTGATTTGTTGAATAAAAGGAATATGTTTTAGTTGCAATACCGTAAGCATCTACAATAGCGGCAAATGATGAAATAAGTATAGCCACATTTTAAAGCGAGGAAACATTCTACAACACCTGTGAAACAGAACTTCTCGTTATTGGCCTGACATGCCTTGAAATATTACACTCATTACAATATTTACATTTTTACTTTTCCGCTCAAAGTTACAATTTTATCTTTCCGTTTCCCTCCCAAGTAAAATGCAAATACGGTATGTGTAACAATTTTTTTTTGCTCTGCCCGTCCCAGTATTCAGCTACTGAACAAAGAGAAAAGCTATTTTGAGCTTGCAGAGAGTGTGAAACATTTCATGAATACATCATAAGCAATTATTTGCCATGGCGGTTCGCTATCTTACGTTCACATCACTATTATAGTCTAAAATCAGGATGGGGAAAAATGAAAATATTTTTGTTTATGAACTGGGAATTCGAACCGAAAAGTGTGTGCTCCTCTAATCTGAATTCCGAGACTAAACATTCGGCCAAGCAGCTATTACAATTTTCAGCTGGAGAAATCATGTGGTCTATGGCGATAAACTATACTCTTACAAAGCATTCTAAGAGTTTTGACATATTTCTATAGTATGAAAATATGACACTTTTAACCAAAACGACTTTTCAATATCATTTAGCATCAAACCCACAGAATTTGGATATCTTGGATTTCTTTTGGTTAAAGGTGTCATATTTTACATTTCAAGAGAATTCCCTCTAAGAATATGGCCAAAATTTGCAAAACAAACAAATGCCCATTTTTTAACACTTGTAATATGTTTTTTTTTCTCGGTTAAAAATCAGAATATGGAAATTTCGTATTTTCTCCCTGAAGCCAATAACTTTCGAACTAAACGTGAGAAATTTATATTAAACCCAACACACCAAGGAAAATTTTTCGGTCAAACCGAACACATCCTTTCCAGTAAGAGTGTCCTTAAACATTTATGCCAAGGCATCTTGCATGACCGGCATGATCGTGGTGCTCACTTTTATAGCGTCCCGAGATGCATACTCTGTGGTTCATACATTGCACGTTGTCTTATTTTTTATTGGCGGCCTGTAGGATAAGTGGTTAGTCTTGGTGGCCAGTGTAAAAGTCACAGTGAAACCCCATGGCAGTGCATGACCTCTATCAAACGTAAACAACAATAATCGATGCGAAAACACAGGTGGCCGCATCCGGCTTCCATATACTATAGCCCAATTCGGAAAGCCTTTTATCTCCCTTGTTCCACCAGGGGCGTATTGGCGCAGAGAACTTCCGGTAGGTACCAAAGGCCCTCACAATTAGTTTTAGTAATTGAATAGTCCATTTTTCAAGAAAATTATCTTTATATAATTATGTACACGTATACAAGATCAATTTGTTCATGCAGGAAATACAAACAAAATAGTTTTTTCAAACGAATATTCTTGAATACTTGATCAATATATTATTCCAAATAATTGCGGGTGCCTTTGGTGAAAGTGAAACCGAGGCGACTACTTCCCGGAAGCAGCTTTTCATACCTCTAACCTTAAAGAGCGGCAGTTATTCAGGGGAAGATCGGACACTTTACAGAAAGGGCTATAGCTACTCTCCGCGCGCAGATTATCGGTGCCATACGCCAAAAAGCGGGTTGTTAGCCGATGCCATCTACGACCATAACAGTTAGGTCTAGGGCCTGCTGAATGTTTCAAACATAACATGAACTACAATTGTAGCAATTAATTCTCTCATTTGTTGCAGGAATCTGAATTAGTACGATATAGACCAGACCAAATACACTAAATCTGACAAACTGTTTTATGACTATTGGTGGCTTAGCTAAATTTCGTGCACAACTGTTGATTGATGAAACCCCACTGAGAATCACCGAAGGTAGCGGACTCCCTGGAATATGGAGACTAGAAAATGTGTTAATGGCTGTGGAGTTATAATAGCGCACAGTTCGCATTTGTTACTAGTCACAACCCAACAAACATTTAGTTTCTCTGCCCAATCCTAATGCGGACTTTGACTGCATCTCAGTAAACTCAGATTTAATATCACGGTATTCCTCTGATTTACCATCTTGGTTTACCTAGATTGACTTTGACTGATGTCTTTTCAGACCCTCTAACTGATGTGAGAAAGTTGTTTCAATCCTTATGGGATGTTGTGAATAATAACAAACTTCATGAGTTCAAAAAAAAAAAAAAAAAAAAAAAAAAATTGTAGGCTATACTCATCTGAACAGCCAGAAACGTTTCGATCAAGCCATCATCTGGCGATGTTCAATCGACAATACACGATTAACTCACGAACATTGCTAAAACAATAAAAAAAAAGAAGACAAAAAAAAGAAAGAGCCAGTCCCAAGGTGTATTCCATGCCACGAAGATGTCAAGGTGAAACATATTCTTATCGACTGTATAGATTTTAAGATTGTAAGAGATTCTTTTTATCGAGCAGCTACGATCTTTTAAGTCGGGTGAAGGAAGACTGTATCTTAGGTTATTTGAGAGAAATTGGTTCGATGCCGAAGTTTTAATGTGTGTATGTTTTAATGTGTGTATGTTTTAATGTGTTGGATTACTAAGTTATCAATTGGAATACTTAGAACTTTGTTTGATCGTCGCTATATAGTAATCAGTAATACATATTTCTGTTGTGTATAGAACTCCACATTCACAATAAAGGTCTCAAAAGACATTGACCATACTTTTTTATATTAACTTCGATATTCCCCTCTGTCCTACAGGGAAGAGGAAAACAAAAATACAACGTGATTCTTCCGTAGGGATGAATCAAGCTTTTGCATACAGAAACAACACGTTCCAGGAAGCTATATCTGCATTGGCACGGCAAAGTACAGGGTAGGCATTTACTGCCACACATCGATGATATTACTTAAATTATACTTTGTAAATCGTTTTGAGATGAACTATAACACAAAACGTTGAATGAATTCGTTTTGATGTTGATTTCCATTGTTGATCATTCATATTAAAGTAGACTGTTTCAATAGTCTTTTTTATTGCATTTATGCTATATCATGCGCCAAAGATACACAAGGGACGCAACTCTGTAATCAGTTCCTTCTCAACGTGTGCAGTAGGAACCAACCAACCAACCAGAGTACATTAATAAACCTACTCTCTCCCAGTTGCCTCGATTTTAGTAACATTTGCTTCGTTCTATAGACAATGTCATACCATTAATTTATTTCCCATCACTCTTCCCACAGGAAAGGTAACAATGCTCCATTTTAAAAACTAACTTAGCAAATAACTGCAGTCACTCAATTCATCGAGGCGGTTCAAATATTATTTCGACAACCCAACTCTGAGTGAGTGAGTATAAGGGTTTAACGTCGTTTTCAACCTTATTTCAGTCATATCACGACGGTGTCTACATGTGCCAGAACACGAGAGTGCTCACAGTTCCTATTACCCTGAACACTGATCAGCCCAGCCAGTACAGCGCCCGATCACTCTCTGCTCTGAGGGAAGGTAACATTATACTTTTTGTGATTTTTGGTTTCATAGGAGAACACATTGTTGACTCTACCTTTCCAAAGATGGTGTTAGAAAATATTATAGCGACAAGGGATGCAAATAATGAATACGACTCAATGAATTCAAATAGAAGACGGGTTTCTTCGTGCTAGGCCTATAACACAACGATTATCTCTGGTGCAATGTCTCACCATAATCGAATAGAACACTTTTTTTAAACTAAATGGTGATTTTATTTCTGAAATCATGACAGTTGACACATGCATAGTTAATAGTCAATGTATGGAGGTAATTAAGCATATCAATATGCAGGTGACAGGGCTATATCTAGCATGAAAATGCAACCAAAAACACACGTAACACAGATTTATGCAACTATTCTTCGTTCACATCACTATTGCTAATATAGTCTAAAATCAAGTGGAGAAAAGAGAAAAATGAAAATATTTTTCTTTATGAACTGGAAATTCGAACCGAAAAGTGTGTGCTCCTCTAATCTGAATTCCGAGACTAAACATTCGGCCAAGCAGCTATTACAATTTTCAGCTGGAGGAATCATGTGATCTATGGCGATAAACTACACTCTTACAGAGCATTCTAAGAGTTTTGACATATTTCTATATTATGAAAATATGACATCTTTAACCAAAACGACTTTTCAATATCATTTAGCATCAAACCCACCGAATTTGGATATCTTGGATTTCTTTTGGTTAAAGGTGTCATATTTTACATTTTAAGAGAATTCCCTCCAAGAATATGGCCCAAATTTGCAAAAACAAACAAATGCCCATTTTTTAACACTTGTAATATGTTTTTTACTTATCACTCGGTAAAAAATCAGAATATGGAAATTTCGTATTTTCTCTCTGAAGCTAATAACTTTCGAACTAAACGTGAGAAATTTATATTAAACCCAACACACCAAGGAAATTTTTTCGGTCAAACCGAACACCTCCTTTCCAGTAAGAGTGTCCTTCAACATTTATGCCAAGGCATCTTGCATGACCGGCATGATCGTGGTGCTCACTTTTATAGCGTCCCGAGATGCGTACTCTGTGGTTCATACATTGCACGTTGTCTTATTTTTTATTGGCGGCCTGTAGGATAAGTGGTTAGTCTTGGTGGCCAGCGTAAAAGTCACAGTGAAACCTCATGGCACTGCATGACCTGTATCAAACGTAAACAACGGAAACATTTTCGCGTTACAATAATCGATGCGAAAACACAGGTGGCCGCATCCGGCTTCCATATACTATAGCTACTCTCCGCGCGCAGAGTATCGGTGCCATACGCCTAAAAGCGGGTTGTTAGCCGATGCCATCTACGACCATAACAGTTAGGTCTAGGGCCTGCTGAATGTTTCAAACATAACATGAACTACAATTGTAGCAATTTATTCTGTCATTTGTTGCAGGAATCTGAATTAGTACGATCTAGACCAGACCAAATACACTAAATCTGACAAAACTGTTTTATGGCTATTGGTGGCTTAGCTAAATTTCGTGCACAACTGTTGATTGATGAAACCCCACGGAGAATCACCGAAGGTAGCGGACAACCTGAAATATGGAGACTAGAAAATGTGTTACTGGCTGTGGAGTTCTAATAGCGCACAGTTCGTATTTGTTACTAGTCACAACCCAACAAACATTTAGTTTCTGTGCCCAATCCTAATGCGGACTTTGACTGCAATCTCAGTAAACTCAGATATAATATCACGGTATTCCCCTGATTTACCATCTTGGTTTACCTAGATTGATATTGACTGATGTTTTTTCAGACCCTCTATCTGTACTTATGTGAGAAAGTTGTTTCAATCTTTATGGCATGTTGTGAATAATAACAAACTTAATGAGTTCAAAAAAAAAACAAAAAAAACTGTATGCTATACTCATCTTAACAGCCAGAAACGTTTCAATCAAGCCATTATCTGGCGATGTTGAATAGACCATACATGATTAACTCACGAACATTTGCTAAAACAATAAAAAAAAAGACACAAAAAAGACACAAAAAAAGAAAGAGCCAGTCCCAAGGTGTATTCCATGCCACGAAGATGTCACAGTGAAACATAATCTTATCGACTGTATAGATTTTAAGATTGTAAGATATTCTTTTTATCGAGCAGCTACGATCTTTTTAGTCGAGTGAAGGAAGACTGTATGTTAGGTTATTTGAGAGAAATCGGTTCGTTGCATAAGTTTTAATGTGTGTATGTATCAATTAGCCCGAAAACATCGGCTAAGGAGTCTATTTTTTTTATTTTTGGTTGTTGTTGCTGACCCCTTAGCCCGAATCAGTAATACAGACCGAAAAGGAAAAAAATAAATAAGACGTCAGTCGCTCGAGATCTTTAACTGCACACGGCGTGGGGAATTGAGACAAAGGCACGAAAAGCATTTTATCGAATAAATAATATGATTTGGCATCTCCAGAACTTTTATAATCAACTAATGACTCATTTCGTTAGACGAAATCTCCTTCCAAACTCTAATTTTGTCATCAAACTCGTCAAGTTGCCGCCATTTTCAGTCTCGTTGAGAGGACGAGATTTCCAACGCGATTGACCTTTCTGACCACGTGACTCGTCCATTTCACCATAGTCAATTTACTCGTAATCTCTTACCAAAAACTTCGAACTCCAGTTATTTTGAAATCACGCATATAAATTCCATGTCATACAACTATAAAAGAGGAGTTGTTCATTTAAAATCAACGTTCATTTGCCCTTTCTTGTACTGCTCTAAAACTGCCAAAACCACGTTGTGCGCACAGCTGGCAAGCAGACAGCTATATTTAGTCGTGTGATCAGAAAGGTCACGATACTAGTGCGCACGCGCGGCCAAGTCTCGTTGAGCTGTAATCTGAGAAAAAGGCGGTAAACATCGAAACCAAGCGTTTATTGTGTTTTCTTCGTCGTCACTAATTATTTGGAGTCTCAAACAGTCATAAGAGATGGTACATGGTTAAAGAATCTCAGGTCGGTCAAACTGTATCAAATTGGTTTATTTTTTCTCTCCCGTTTCGTTATTTTCGTCAGCGAAAAGCCGCTCTTCGCGACATGAGTTTTTATCTCCAAATTTTAACCTAGCCTCATTCTGGGCTGTGATAGGAATGCCACGCCCCCTTACCTATTTTCACCTATCACAGCCAGAGTTTCTGGGTTATGTATCAATGTGTTGGATTACTAAGTTATCAATTGGAATACTTAGAACTTTGTTTGATCGTCGCTATATAGTA
The DNA here is from genome assembly GCA_036873755.1 of Hanleya hanleyi. Lineage (NCBI taxonomy): Eukaryota > Metazoa > Mollusca > Polyplacophora > Lepidopleurida > Hanleyidae > Hanleya > Hanleya hanleyi. Next base: position 61,791 of record JAVTVY010018434.1, read on the forward strand.
ATCAGTAATACATATCTCTGTTGTGTATAGAACTCCACATTCACAATAAAGGTCTCAAAAAACATTGACCATACTGTTTTGTATTAATTTCGATAATCCCCTCTATCCGACAGGGAAGAGGAAAACAAAAATAGAACGTGATTCTTCCGTAGGGATGAATCAAGCTTTTGCATACAGAAATATCACGTTCCAGGAAGCTATATCTGCATTGGCACGGCAAAGTACAGGGTAGGCATTTACTGCCACACATCGACGTTATTATTTAAATTATACTTTGTAAATCGCTTTGAGATAAACTATAACACAAAACGTTAAATGAATTCGTTTTGATGTTGATTTCCATTGTTGATCATTCATATTAAATTAGACTGTTTTAATAGTCTTTTTTATTGCATTTATGCTATATCATGCGCCAAAGATACACAAGGGACGCAACTCTGTAATCAGTTCCATCTCAACGTGTGCAGTAGAGTACATTAATAAACCTACTCTCTCCAAGTTGCCTCGATTTTAGTAACATTTGCTTCGTTCTATAGACAATGCCATATCTTTAGTTTATTTCCCATCACTCTTCCCACAGGAAAGGTAGCAATGCTCCATTTTAATACGAAGCTGCGCATCTGAAAACACCTCGGCTCTGGGTACATTCATAATGTATTCAATTTGAACCAAGATGTCAGGAACACCAAGCAGTCAAGTCATAAATATACAGATTATCGAAAATTTTGCAATTAGAAATGACACTTAAGGTTTCCATTCAATCAGAGAAACCGGTTCATTACATAAATTTCTTGATGCATCAATGATGTACATGTATACCAAATTTTACATCGAGCATTTGAACGGTATCAGAGATAGAGATCTTAATGATTTACCCGAGGGGTAAAAACTAACTTTGCAAAGAACTGCAGTCACTCAATTCATTGAGGTGGTTTCAAATATTATTTCGACAACCCAACTCTGAGTGAGTGAGTGAGTGAGTATAAGGGTTTAACGTCGTTTTCAACCTTATTTCAGTCATATCACGACGGTGTCTACATGTGCCAGAACACGAGAGTGCTCACAGTTCCTATTACCCTGAACAGTGATCAGCCCAGCCAGTACAGCACCCGGCCACTCTCTGCTCTGAGGGAAGGTAACATACTTTTTGTGATTATTGGTTTCATAGGAGAACACATTGTTGACTCTACCTTTCCGAAGATGGTTTTAGAAAATATTATAGCGACAAGGGATGCAAATAATGAATACCATGGACTCAATGAATTCAAATAAAAGACGGGTTTCTTCGTGCTAGGCCTATGACAATACGATTATCTCGGGTGCAATGTCTCACCATAATCGAATAAAACACTTGTTATAAACTAAATGGTAATTTTATTTCTGAAATCATGACAGTTGACACATGCATAGTTAATAGTCAATGTATGGAGGTAATTAAGCATATCAATATGCAGGTGACAGGGCTACATCTAGCATGGAAATGCAACCAAAAACACACGTAACACAGATTTATGCAACTATTCTTCGTTCACATCACTATTGCTAATATATACTAAAATCAAAATGGGGAAAAGATAAAAATGTAAATATTTTTGTTTATGAACTGGGAATTCGAACCGAAAAGTGTGTGCTCCTCTAATCTGAATTCCGAGACTGAACATTCGGCCAAGCAGCTATTACAACTTTCAGCTGGAGGAATCATGTGATCTATGGCGATAAACTACACTCTTACAGAGCATTCTAAGAGTTCTGACATATTTCTATATTATGAAAATATGACACTTTTAACCAAAACGACTTTTCAATATCATTTAGCATCAACCCCACAGAATTTGGATATCTTGGATTTCTTTTGGTTAAAGGTGTCATATTTTACATTTTGAGAGAATTCCCGCCAAGAATATGGCCAAAATTCGCAAAAACAAACAAATGCCCATTTTTTAAAACTTGTAATATGTTTTTTATTTATCTCTTCTTGGTAAAAAATCAGAATATCGAAATTTCGTATTTTCTCTCTGAAGCTAATAACTTTCGAACTAAACGTGAGAAATTTATATTAAACGCAATACACCAAGGAAGATTTTTCGGTCAAACCGAACACCTCCTTTCCAGTAAGGGTGTCCTTCACCATTTATGCCAAGGCATCTTGCATGACCGGCATGATCGTGGTGCTCACTTTTATAGCGTCCCGAGATGCGTACTCTGTGCTTCATACATTGCACGTTGTCTTATTTTTTATTGGCGGCCTGTAGGATAAGTGGTTAGTCTTGGTGGCCAGTGTAAAAGTCACAGTGAAATCCCATGGCACTGCATGACCTGTATCAAACGTAAACAACGGAAACATTTTCGCGTTACAATAATCGATGCGAAAACAAAGGTGGCCGCATCCGGCTTCCATATACTATAGATACTCTCCGCGCGCAGAGTATCGGTGCCATACGCCTAAAACACAAGCGGGTTGTTAGCCGATGCCATCTACGACCATAACAGTTAGGTCTAGGGCCTGCTGAATGTTTCAAACATAACATGAACTACAATTGTAGCAATTAATTCTGTCATTTGTTGCAGGAATCTGAATTAGTACGCTCTAGACCAGACCAAATACAATAAATCTGACAAACTGTTCTATGACTATTGGTGGCTTAGCTAAATTTCGTGCACAACTGTTGATTGATGAAACCCGACTGAGAATCACCGAAGGAGATATGGAGATTAAAATGTGTTAATGGCTGTGGAGTTATAATAGCGCACAGTTCGCATTGTTACTAGTCACAACCCAACAAACATTTAGTTTCTGTGCCTAATCCTAATGCGGACTTTGACTGCAATCTCAGTAAACTCAGATATAATATCACGGTATTCCCCTGATTTACCATCTTGGTTTACCTAGATTGACATTGACTGGTGTCTTTTCAGGCCCACGATCTGTACCTATGTGAGAAAATTGTTTCAATCTTTATGGGATGTTGTGAATAATAACAAACTTCATGAGTTAAAAAAACCAAAAAAAAAAACCCTGTAGGCTATACTCATCTGAACAGCCAGAAACGTTTCGATCAAGTAAAGTTTCGATCAAGCCATTATCTGCCGATGTTCAATCGACCATACACGATTAACTCACGAACATTTGCCAAAACAATAAAAAAAAGAAGAAAAAAAAAAGAAGAAAAAAGAAAGAGCCAGTCCCAAGGTGTATTCCATGCCACGAAGATGTCATGGTGAAACATATTCTTATCGACTGTATAGATTTTAAGATTGTAAGAGATTCTTTTTATCGAGCAGCTACGATCTTTTAAGTCGGGTGAAGGAAGACTGTATGTTAGGTTATTTGAGAGAAATTAGTTCGATGCCGAAGTTTTAATGTGTGTATGTTTTAATGTGTGTATGTTTTAATGTGTTGGATTACTAAGTTATCAATTGGAATACTTAGAACTTTGTTTGATCGTCGCTATATAGTAATCAGTAATACATATCTCTGTTGTGTATAGAACTCCACATTCGCAATAAAGGTGTCGAAAAACATTGACTATACTGTTTTATATTAATTTCGATATTTCCCTCTATCCAACAGGGAAGAGGAAAACAAAAATACGTGATTCTTCCGTGGGGATGAATCAAGCTTTTGCATACAGAAACAACACGTTTCAAGAAGCTGTATCTGCATTGGCACGGCAAAGTACAGGGTAGGCATTTACTGCCACACATCGATGTTATTACTTAAATTATACCTTGTAAATCTTTTTGAGATAAACTATAACACAAAACGTTAAATGAATTCGTTTTGATGTTGATTTCCATTGTTGATCACTCATATTGAAGCAGACTAGTCTTTTTTATTGCATTTATGCTATATCATGCGAACAAATACACAAGGGACGCAACTCTGTAATCAGTTCCTTCACAACATTTTCAGTATAGTACATTAATAAACCTACTCTCTCCTAGTTACCTCGATTTTACCAACTTTTGCTTCGTTCTATAGACAATGTCATACCTTTCGTTTATTTCCCATCACTCTTCCCACAGGAAAGGTAATAATGCTCCATTTTAAAAACTAACTTAAGCTGTTAAGTTAACTGTTTTATTACTATTGGTGGCTTAGCTAAATTTCGTGCACAATTGTTGATTAATGAAACACCGAAGGTAGACGACTCCCTGAAATATGGAGACTAGAAAAAGTGTTAATGGTTGTGGAGTTATAACAGCACACAGTTCGCGTTTGTTACTAGTCACAACCCAACAAATATTTACTTTCTGTGCCCAAATCCTAATGCGGATTTTGACTGCAATCTCAGTAAACTCAGATATAATATCACGGTATTCCCCTGATTTACCATCTTGGTTTACCTAGATTGACATTGACTGATGTCTTTTCTTTATCCTCTATCTGTACTTATGTGAGAAAGTTGTTTCAATCTTTATGGGATGTTGCGAGTAATAACAAACTTCATGAGTTCAAAAAACTGTAGGCTATACTCATCTGAACAGCCACAAACGTTTCGATCAAGCCATGATCAGGCGATGTTGAATCGACTATACACGACTAACTAACGAACATTTGCTAAAAAAAAAAAAAAAAAAAGCCAGTCCCAAGGTGTATTCCATGCCACGAAGATGTCACAGTGAAACATATTCTTATCGACTGTATAGATTTTAAGATTGTAAGATATTCTTTTTATCGAGCAGCTATACGATCTTTTTAGTCGAGTGAAGGAAGACTGTATGTTAGGTTATTTGAGAGAAATCGGTTCGATGCCGAAGTTTTAATGTGTGTATGTTTTAATGTGTGTATGTTTTAATGTGTTGGATTACTAAGTTATCAATTGGAATACTTAGAACTTTGTTTGATCGTCGCTATATAGTAATCAGTAATACATATTTCTGTTGTGTATAGAACTCCACATTCACAATAACTGTCTCGAAACATATTGACCATACTATTTTATATTAACTTCGATATCTTCACCCTCTATCCGACAGGGAAGAGGAAAACAAAAATATTGAGCGATTCTTCCGTAGGGATGAATCAAGCTCAGCTTTTGCATACAAAAACAACAGGTTCCAGGAAGCTATATCTGCATTGTCACGGCAAAGTACAGGGTAGGGATTTACTGCACCACACCGATGTTATTACTTAAATTACACTTTGTAAATCTTTTTGAGATAAACTATAACACAAAACGTTAAATGAATTCGTTTTGATGTTGATTTCCATTGTTGATCACTCGTATTGAAGCAGACTGTTTTAATAGTATTTTTTTATTGCATTTATGCTATATCATGCGAACAAAATACACAAGGGACGCAACTCTGTAATCATTTCCTTCACAACATTTTCAGCATAGTACATTAATAAACCTACTCTCTCCCAGTTGCCTCGATTTTAGCAACTTTTGCTTCGTTCTATAGACAATGCCATATCTTTAGTTTATTTCCCATCACTCTTCCCATAGGAATGGTAACAATGCTCCATTTTAAAAACTAACTTAGCAAATAACTGCAGTCACTCAATCTATAAAGGGGGAAAGTTTCAAATATTATTTCGACAATTAACCTAACTCTGAGCAGAAGCATAGTCTCTCAGCTCTGAGGGAAGGTAACATTATACTTTTTGTGATTTTTGGTTTCTTTGGGGAACATATTGTTGACTATATCTTTCCAAAGATGGTTTTAGAAAATATTATAGCGACAAGGGATGCAAATAATGAATACCATGGACCAAATTAATTCAAATAAAACGCGGGTTTCTTCGTGCTAGGCCTATGACACAACGATTATCTCGGGTGCAATTTCTCACCACAATCGAATAAAACACCCTTTGTTAACTAAATGTTGATTTTATTTCTGAAATCATGACAGTTGACACATGCATAGTAATTAGTCAATGTATGGAGGAAATTAAGCATATCAACATGGAGGTGACCAGGATAAAAAAAAAAAAAGCCCATCACACTGCAATCAGTAAACAAACCTGTATAAACCAAAGAGTTAAAGACGTGAGTACATCAATAAACCTACCTCTTCCAGTTACGGTACCTCTATTTTAATAACATTTGCTTCGTTCACAACACTTATATATCCATAGTTTTATTTTCCACTACTCCCAGGCAGGCGTATTATTATAGTTTTATAAAGTTACTGATGTTATTTTGAATACACTTCCTCCTCTATCCGACAGGGAAGAGGAAAACAAAAATAATTTTGCAGGTTACAAGTAAATGTTTGATGTGCAACCTCAAAGATGTGCATACAGGCTGAAGACGTTTCATACAGGTATATTTGGCTTGGCACGGCGAAATAAAGGGTATACGTATCGTGCCACGCATGAAAGAAATTACTTAAATTACACTTTGTAAATCTTTTTGAGATAAACTATAACACAAAACGTTGAATGAATTCGTTTTGATGTTGATTTTCATTGTTGATCATTCATATTGAAGTAGAGTGTTTTAATAGTCTTTTTTTTATGGCATTTATGCTTTATTATGCGCCCAAGATACACAAGGGACGCAACTCTGTAATCAGTTCTTTCACAACGTGTAGAATAAATAATAAACTTACTCTCTACCAGTTGCCTCGATTTTATTTTAACTTTTGCTTCCTTCAATAGACACTGCCTCTATACTTTCTTTAGTTTATTTCCTGTCACTCTTCCCACAGGAAAGGTAACAATGCTCCATTTTAAAAACTAACTTAGCAAATAACTGCAGTCACTCAACTCTCAATCCATTGGCGGGCATTATTTCAACAATTAACCTAACTCTGAGCAGAAACATAGTCTCTCCGCTCTGAGTGAATGTAACGTTATACTTTTTGTGATTTTTGGTTTCTTTGGGGAACACATTGTTGACTATACATTTCCAAAGATGTTTTTAGAAAATATTATAGCAACAATGGATGCAAATACTGAATACCATGGACCAAACTAATTCAAATAAAACACGGGTTTCTTCGTGCTAGGCCTATATGACACAACGATTATCTCTGGTGCAATTTCTCACCACAATCGAATAAAACACCCCTCTTTTAACTAAATGTTGATTATATTTCTGAAATCATGACAGATGGCAAATGCATAGTTAATAGTCAATGTATGGAGGTAATTAAGCATCTCAACATGCAGGTGACAGGGCTACATCTAGCGTGAGAATGCAACCACGTAACACAGATTTATGCAACTATTCTTTTATTGTTTATTCCTCCCTCTTCAGGCAGGGATGAAAGAGCCCCCCCCCCCCACCACAAAAAAGAAAAGAAAAAAAAGCCAACAACTCTGCAATCAGTTCACAACAACGTAGAAAAAAACAAAGAGTTCAAGACGTGAGTACATCAATAAACCTACCTTTTCCAGTTACAGACCTCTATTTTATTAACATTTGCTTTGTTCACAACACTTATATATCCATATAGTTGTATTTTCCACTACTCTCCTCATAGGAAAGATAACAATGCTTCGTTTTAGTAACTAACTTCGATCAATCCATTAAGCCATATTTCGGCAATCCCCCTCCTAAATCCTCGAAGTGTTTTTCTGGATATTTTTGGTGATTCGAATGAGTTCTTGAGTCGTTACCTCTATCACACCATTCTCGCTCCACCAGAGACATGCTACTACAATGCCTCTGGCTTATAATGGAAGCAAGCGTAGTATGTGATAAATATTCATGAGCGATAAGAGTCATGTGACCTATCACATGACATCACATATGTCCCACCGAAGGATATACATGCTCGTTCTGTCCTGTAAAGTTCAGCACGTTTCGTGGTGCAATGGTTAGCACGCTGGACTGAATCCATCGATCCGAGTTCAAATCTCGGTAGAACCTAATGTTTTCTTTTTTCCCCCTCTAACATTTGTTTTCGTTATTTTTCATCGATTTGTACGTCTCATTGAAGATTGGAAATGTGTATTTCGTTCTGTTTTTACAGATTTTTTCACATTTAACAAATTCCTCCGCAAATTCGACAATTTCGGCGTGTTCCTATAATCTTTCCCATCAAATATATTTTATCGATCACTTGCTTAATCCATAAGCCTAATTCCAAAATTAAATATCATAAGCGAACATCTTTCTTTCTCAAGATGGACGCTATAGCTAATTTCTGGTGATCCAGTAATACTGAACATTGAACCTGTCACATATAGTCCGCATCAGCTTTTCCTCCGTTTTTCGTGGAAAATGCGCAGGTGCGCGCAGTTCGGGTAGCCAAGTGTGTCGGCTGCGAAAGGACTAGATAATACAGCCGCTGTGATTGGCCATCTAAGGACAGGTGGAACAGCCGGTAATACCTGAACTGGACTCTTTATACGCCACAGCGTGTGCCGGAGTATATATATAGCGTAGGGCATAGCTGTGGCTTCGGCGACAATGCCATCACACAATCTCGTCCATTTCATCCCCCCACGGTTGTTTTGAATTAGCATGTCGGTATCTCAAGCCTGCAGTTTTTGCTTTGACTCTGGATGTCGATTTCACTCGGACATCAAAGTCTTTATGCCAGCAATGAAATTCAAACCTGTGCACATCTCAAACCGGATTGGCGTAATCAACTAGCTTATCACGTTCACTGATTGGTTTGATTCAGAGGAAACCCCTTGATCTACTTAAATCCAGAACTGCTTTAGACAACTAACCAAGCCAGTGTTTCAATCCTAACAGATAGATCGATACACTAGCTCGCGAGGATGTACATCGTTTGCTCCGTTTCACAGGCTCATTATGCCCCAATGAGGTAGTTGCGCTATGTCATGGGTAAACACGATTACTGTCCAGGCTTCATGTTAATCTTGAAATACGGGATCCCGGATCTGCTGTGTACAAATTATCACAAAAGACGTGCCATATACACTTATTTTAATTATTCTTTCATGACTATATACGATTACACAGACAACTTATCCAAAAACATTTTTTTTTTATATTTTCGATTTTACTTCCAAAGGAACGTGATTGTATACAACTTGGTCGTTAATTACAACACTCATACGATCAAGGTGTCTATACCAGGTTCCGGTTATTATTTTAAAATAAAGCCCCGTAACAACGGAATTTAGGGTTACAATAAACGCAGCAAAAACTAAGACTTCTAACAAATCAGGATCATGCTACTTTGACTATTACAACGAAATTCCCGATGAAGACAGTAAAATGCTAAATTGTTGATTGACAAAATAACATTCACCGAGCCTAAATTTGTCACAAATCGACTGAATGGAGGAACAATAAGCAAAACCCCTGGGAAAATCGATTAATAACACCCCTACTAAAACAATTACGGGCGTATTATTATAGTTTTATAAAGTTACTGATGCTAATTTGGATATACTTCCTCCTCTATCCGACAAGGAAGAGGAAAACAAAAATAATTTTGCAGGTCACAACTAAATATTTTATGTGCATTTCATACAGGAAAATTTGACTTGGCACGGCAAAATAAAGGGTATACGTTTCGTGCCACACATCACATTACATTATGTGAAAACGGATGTATTACATTACATAACGTGATATAAATTATTTCTAGTGCTGATTACCATTGGTAGTCACTAATACTAAACGAAACCGCTTTAATGAAGTTTTACCGCATTTATGCATTTACGTGAAACAAAAAATAGCCCATTGGGCTTCAATACCCCTCGGCTATCAGTTATTGTCTACACCCAGCAATCATGCATTGTATAACATCATAAGTGTATTTTTAGAACTAGATAACAAAAATGTGATCTAGTAGGGTTGACTGTAGTTCAGCTTTTGCCAAGGCCTGAGGTTCTGGTAGAGCATGACCGAATTCTTAGCTCTAAATACACTCTTCTAAAAAGCTTATAATCGAATCAAGCAATTTTATCTTGGAAATATAGATCAAGGTCAGTCATCTCCAAAAAATTTCAAGTCAATTCTAACTTAATCGTATGAACAGGGAACATGAATTTAGAGATCTTAAACTTAACATATAGAATTTGACCTTTTAAAAATAGGTCACGGTCAGTGATATTCTTTATTAGTCTTCAGGTCCAGCCATAAGTGATATAAATTTGTACAATGTAGATATCTTTCATGGAATATTGTACTAAATAGAATCTGACTTGGATATAATAGGTCAAGGATAAAATAGGTCAAGGTCAGTCATCTTCCGCATACCTTTGGAGCATCACCAGATGTACACATGGTATTAATTTGAAAAGCCTAGCTATATTCTTCATGTTAGACCATAATAAACAGTATATGACCTATAAAAAATAGGTCAAGGTCAGTCAACTGGGATAGGCTTCTAGTCAATCACGAGTTGCATGAATTATATGAATTTGGAGACCCCAGCTTCAATCCTTCAAAAAATATAGCAAATACTAAAATCTGACCTTGATAAAATTGGTCAAGGTCAGTCATCTTCAGTACACCTCTGGTCCTTCACCAGATGTATACATAGTATCAATTTGGAAACCCTGGATATATTTCTTCATGTTAGACCATAATAAACCGTATATGACCTTGAAAAAACAGGTCAAGGTCAGTCAACTGGGATAGGCTTCTAGTCAATGACCAGTTACATAAGTAATATGAATTTGGAGGCCCTAGCTTCAATCCTTAAAAAAATATAGCAAATACTATAATTTGACCTTGATAAAATAGTTCAAGGTCAGTCATCTTCAGTACACCTCTGGACCTTCGTCAGATGTATACATAGTATTAATTTGGAAAGCCTAGCTTTATTTCTTCATCTTATATCACAATAAACAGTATATGACCTATAAACAAGAGCCCAAAGGGCTTCAATATACGCCCGTATATCTGGAATTACATTGGTCCAAATTTCAAGGTTGTTTAATCGCCTTGATTCCAATTGGTAGCTAGCAATCCAGAAAAAGGTCTACAATTTTGTGCTTCTGAGAATGTAACATATCACATCTAAAATTGAATGATAAACTAAAATGAGCTTAACTCTTGGAAACTAGGTGACCTTGGAGCAAGAACCGAGAGCTCACATATCCCACAATGAAATCGACAATAGTCAAACACAAGGAAATAGTACTTTTCTTGCAAATGGATTTCTTTCAGACGAGAGAATTTTTCATGAAGGAAGAAGTGATGAAGTAAACCTTTGTTCTTGAGTTGATAAACAGGTATGAAGTCCACGTTAAATTAGTAAATGTATGGTTTTTATTTCACAACAGTTTAACTAAATATAGCTGTTTCAAACATGGGAGACAACTCCACAGGACAAATGGCATATACATGTAGGGGAGAGAACTCTGAATATTCCAACCTAACACATATAGTCAGCTAAACTTGATTCAGTTCTGGGGGACTGTGACCTTGACATTTGACAAATTGATGTATGGCTCATCTTCGCCATGCGAGTAAGGTATTTGATAACATTCCATGCCTTGAAACTAGAGATATCGCATGGACAACAAATGTTAATGGATGAATGGACAGAACGCAACATCGCATTACATCACCTCGTCTTCGACAAGCATATGAAAATGTGACAATGATTTCCTGATTTTGGGGTCACAGTGACCTTGACCTTTGACGTTGAGATAAACTTTGGTGCACGACACATCGTCTTCTGTCAATGTATCAGTGGACAAAAAAAATCATGATTTATATGAATTTCATGATTTTAGAGGTCACCATGACCATGATGTTCGGCCTTGACCTACATTTTGGTACGTGGCACATGTCCCCGTAATGTATCTACTGACACAAAAAAAAGTACTTTTCAAAGATTTCTTGATTCTGGAGTCACAGTGACCTTGACATTTGACCTTGACCTACATTTTAATATGTGACACATTGAGTCCCCCTAATGTATCTACTGACACAAAAAAATGTTATTTTGAATAATTTCCTGATTTTTGGGTCACAATGACCTTTGACCTTCGACCTTGACCTATATTTTGATATGCAACACTTTATTTCCCCCTATTGAATCCACTCACAAAAAATTAGAAATTTAAAATGATTTCCTGATTTTTCATTCACACTGACCTTTGACCTCTGACCTCGACCTACATTTGGCATGTAAGACATTGTTTCCCGCTAGGGCATCCACTCGCCAAAAATTAGAACTGTAGATAGAAAACTGTCAATGATTTCCTGATTTTTAGGCAACAGTGACCTTTGACCTCTGACCTCGACCTCAATTTTGGTACGTGACCCATCGTCTCCATCTGATGTATCCACTCACAAAAAATTGCAACTGTGGATAGAAAACATCCAGAGATATAGACCGGACACGAACACTTCACTGATTTCCTGTTTTTCAGGCCAGTGACCTTTGACCTCTGACCGCGACCTTCATTTTTGTACGCGACACATCGTCTCCCTGTAAGGTATCCACTCGCCAAAAATTGGAACTGTAAATAGAAAACTGTTCCAGATATAGACCGGACACGGGGGACGGATGGGCGGACGGACGGACGGACAGACGGACGGAAACCGCCATCACATAATACGTCCGCCTTTTGGCGGGCGTATAAAAAAGCTGAGGCAAGCTATTTTTATTCAAATGTTGAAGTTCATTAATCCAAAAAAGCAAGTTTGTTTGATGAAAACTGAGAGAGTTATTAGCGCGTGATTTTGAGGACAATACTTTTCTAAATGACATAATTTATTTTTAAATAAATCGACTCCTGTAATAATATTTATTTATCTAAATGCCTTGAATCAAGGGCTTTCAGACAAAGTATTACAAAAAAGCACTGCCCTATAATTGAGCAAAATTGTGATACGTACACGTACGCAACTGGGAATCGATACAGTAACAGTCATGCACGTACTTATATACCTCTTTCCTTTGACCTACCGTAATTAGACATTTTCGTTTCCATCGGATAACATTTGAATGCATTTGTCAATGAACTTCAAATTCGTGGTGCATATTTCTTCTGTCTAGGGGAAGACACCTATTGTTTTCGGCTCTGTCCGAAAATGGGAACTGGGTTTTTATCTGCGTTATTGGTATATGAATATCTTGCCTGAAGATCTCGCTCGGGACTGTCCTTCGTGCCGCTCTATTTATAGGTGACGCCATCTGTGGGCCAAGTTAACTTTTTGGTAAACTTGAACAGATTCAATTCTCTATTTCCAATGTCGGAATTTTGCCTCAAAATATCGGTTGGGATTGTTTTTCGTGCCAATCCACCATCTGTGGGCCAAGTTAAAATTGCGTTTCCTGACAGTAACTTTTGAAAAGCTCAACGGATTCTTTCCTAATCAATGGTAAATGGGTACCTGCCATCAAGTTCTCACTATGATTGTGTTTGTGCAATCCGCCTATAGGTGGTGCCATCTGGGGACAAAGTTAATATTGAGTTTCCGGACAATAACTTCCGAAAACCTGAACGGATTCTCTCAAGTCATCTCTTGGAAATGTTTTTGTGCCGATTCGCCTACAGGTGGCAGCACCTGGGGGCCATGTTAAAATTATTTTTTTTCTAAGTTTTACTTCATTACTCTCTTCATAAATAATGAAGCTGTTGTCCATTTCTAGACATTTATCCATTGAAGAGTGACGATAAGACATAGCATGATTTCATTCTCCTGGAATATATACTTCTCACTATAAGATATACACAATCTTATTGATTTGAGCCGAAAAATGTAGCAAGTGCGCGCGCACGTATCTCTTTCTGCCAGTCCAAATCGCCCTTTACCAAAAGAAGCGGAGTGTTACAGAATATCACAATTGAAGTAAATGAGAGTCTGCTCATTTAAA